>APFE031190550.1:18993-55235 GCA_000404065.3 Pinus taeda | reverse complement strand
CAACTCTTGGTTGTTGAGGCAGTATTGGTGCCCAACCACTGGATGTAATTCCAGTTTGACCTGAATTGTTTTGTGAACTCTCATATGGTTATCCTCTAGGAGGGAACAATGAAAAAGCATATTGCCCTCCATATGGAAACAGTCAGTGTTCAAAGGATATATTGGTCTTTGAAGACTGGACTACCCAAATTGAATCTGGTATGTAGGATCAATTTGTTGAGTTTCAACATAAGAAATATGAGATAGGATCCCAGATGAACAAATAGGAACAGATCATGTCGTCGAAATAGTCCCTGGGTGGACTCCATCTATTGATTGATAGCAAGTTGGGACAGATGGTATACCAGCAAACATCATAGGAGTGGCAGCAGGAAGTTCTACTATGGCTGTATCAGACGACACAGTCCTAGATGTTGATGGTTGCTCAAACATATTTAGTCTATCCAAAAAATTTCCTAACGATTCGACATGAACTTGTGATGAAGGATGATTAAAAAAACTAACTTCAGGAGTAGAAGGATACAAGTGGATCCCAGTTCCAAAATGGAATGGAGTACTGGATGGAGGATCCTCTAATATCTCTTCTATAGCAATCAGTCCAGGTGGAAGAGGTAGACCGTCAGGTCCGTAAAATATTTCTGGAGCTGAAGAAGGTATAGCTTCTGCAGTGATAGATACTATAGGGGTGACACCTTCTGAATTTTGGAACTCAACTTCCAGATGTTTAGGTAAATGAACTTCAGGTATAGAAGTGTCTACCGCTACACTAGGATCAGTTCTAATGTCCTCTTGTAACCACAGAGCTTCTTCGGTAAAGGTAGACGTACCAGAAATGATTGGAGTAACTATAGTATCTGGTGATGTTGAAACACAAGTTTCAAATAAACCAGGAGAAGTGGACTCAGTTAAATGAGACCGTTTGGCCTGGAATGGTTTCGTTTTCGGAGTTAAAGATGGTTGACTCGCTAGTCTCCGTGAACGACGGGGTTTTGCTTGACTTTCTTCCACGATTGCGGATTACTTGATCAACTCAAAATTAAATGGGCGAAAATGTTATTCCGAATTAAATAAATTTTAATGATGCTTTGAAACAACTTTGCTTTTTCAATTTTTAAGAGTCAAGAAAAAGCTAAAGATGACTCTAGTCCCCTTCGATTTTTAATGAGCTTGAAGTGACAAGTGCTCAGATGGACCTTTTCGTTTAAGTAGTCGAAAAGGAATGAAAGTGACTACTTTGGAAATCTAGATAGATGGATTACCAAACCAATCACAAAACTGAAAAATACAACTTAGTGGTAAATTAAAGAGAAATTACTAATGAATTATATACGGCAGTTAATCTTCCCGAATGTTGTGTTCAGTGCATTGCAATTGATAAGGCGACAGACACAGCTTCCTATGGATAAAAGATATCAGCCTATTGTGGTCTCCCAATATATACTCGACGGTACGGGGAGCACAAGTCCATACTAGCACTTTTCGTATCAAAGAGGAGGAATCACCCAACCTTTGATGAAAACGATAGTTGCTAGGTTTTACAACGCCGGAACACGTCTCTAGCCTAGACTTCTAGATGTGTTGCATTAGGTTCCAAAGCATTGTTATGTTCATTGAGAGTTATTCTAGAGTTGATCTTGCTTAGAAGTTTGCCTTTCAAGGTTCACCACGTGATGTAGATGTAAAATCCCTAAATATGCAATCTAAAATGATAAACATTCATTTATTTTTTAGCAATGAAAATCCTAGCTACTAAGGAAAGAAGATAACGATTCTTTTAACAGAGAGTAAAGAGCACACACTAAATGCACTTTTCCTAAATCATTTTTGCACACAGTCTAAATGCAAATGCAAATGCATGTATCTATTTTTCGTTTCCTTAATGTGAGAATGCCAAAAAAGAAAACTAAGTGCAAATATGAACTATTTTCTTCAAGGTGACACTTCGACAATTTCTTTTCAAAATGAAAGGAAGACTAAAACAACACTTTTCGATTTCGAATAGAAAACTTCTTTCGACACTTTAAATATAAAATTCAAATCAAATACAATGGAAAATGTACAATCGACTATCTGGAGGAGGAAGACTTTACGACACTCTTCTTTTTGACTCAAAATGACAGCTACGACACTTTTGCATCAAAACGACAGTTCGATTTAAGCTTTTTTTGATGAAGGACTATAAATGATAGACAAATACATAAAAAAATTTACTAATCATAAGCAGCAAAACAACTAAATAGAGCTGAAAACAAGGAGGAAAAACCTAAATTTCAGAGTGAGAAACAGTATCACTCAGTCATCCCACCTATCCTTAACAAAAAAAGGGATGCATCTCACCTACTACACACGGGAGGTGTGATGCATACTGGTTTCCAGTTACAAATAGTGTGGTCAGCCAAGGAGAAAAACTGAGTTGGATTTTTTCTCAAAATTTGCAGCTAAGTTCAGTGATTTAAGCTGAGCTAATTGACAATAAAAACAAAGTACAGGGGTATGATCTTGGGAGGCTATTGAGCTACCACAATGGAGTTTAGAATGCTTGTAAGTCAAATGTTTAGTTCATAAACCCACGTGGAGATTGACTGAAGTAGCATTCATCTACTTTGCAATTGCATAGCAAGAGTAGTTCGAAGGCTATCTGGCTAACTTCAGGCTCCGTCTGTAGTTTATAAAGCAAACAAAAATAACAAACAAACAAACTATTTGATCCCCAGTGGAGTCACCATTTTGTTACAGGCAAAACTAGTGTCTTTTTGATCTGCTAGTCCCACTAATATGGGTAGCTATCTTAGAAACAAACAATCAAATCAATTTGCGATTTCCTTTATGTCTAATAGATAAGAGAGAAGCAAAGAGGACCAACCTCGATCTTTCACTTGGCTCCTTACTTGATTTCTCTCTCCCTTGATAGAGCTTGCAACTCCTCTCTTACTTGTCTTGCTTTAGAGAATACCTGTAGAGACAAAGTAACAAAACACCATCAAAGCATCTTGATCTATAATATCATAAACAATGCAGAATTAGAAATACATTGACCATACAATTGTATTCACAAATAACAAGATTCACAAATACACGATTATATGGATGAAAACTCAAAGAACTTTATTAATAGTAGAAGAGAGGATTGCAACCCAGCTATCTGATCCAGCACCATCCTCCCAGCATCAAAGCCCTCTTCACCTCATGAAAAGCAAGATCACCCAACAATACAATGCTTCTTTCTCAAAGACAAACTAACAACACTTCTTTACAAATTACAAAGTTCCGGCCTCTAGATCTCTCAGATGAGGGATCCATTTATAGATGTTTGCAAAGGTGTGAGTCAGCTCTAGGATTTTGATTAGTGTCATTCCACTTGTAGTTCTTGGTTCCACTTGGAGATTTCTTGGATCTCTTACTCATCCCTGGGCAAATTCAGAGAGGCAAGTGTCATAGAGGAAGTTTCTAGAAGATTCCATGAGCATCCACTTAGCAAACTGCTTCAGACATTTGTCCATTCTTGCTCATCGCACCCCAGAAGGCCTCTTCAGTATGCATCACACTTGGCTAGTGTAGGAGCCAGTATGCATCGCACGTTGACCAAGGATCAGTCAGTATGGTCTAGTTTTGGCTAGTTCTGAGTGGTTTTTCAGGTGGAAATTCTGGGAAATGATGTAATCAATTGACCATGATCCTTTAGGGTATGAAACAATAATTTTAGGGGTTAAAGAGCCCTTGGTTTATTGATATATATGATTGGGGTTGTAGTGCCCAAATATGTCTATAACAGATGGTTATCATTGCGAGTGGTTTATAGCTTCGCTTCTGCCTCATCTAAGGATTTCGCTATCGCAACAGAAGATAGGAACTCACGAAGAAGCCCTGCAAATCGTGATGAGGTTGCATTCAACGCCTATTCAGGATGTGACCTTAGGGGTAGATTAGATTTACTCTGAGTTATAGAGCCTCTGCTTAGAATTATATAGCTTAAATAAAGACAAGGAGACTAAACTAGAGGTGCATGCAAAAGTCTAGTGTCTGAAGTGTAAGAGCTAGGGGCCCGATAAAGACAATTGTCCCATATTCATGAATTACATTACAGGAGGTGTGCCAATTCCCCTGAGGTAAGAAGCTCTAGTAGGGCTGAGCATGGGGGCTGTGCTATAGTGTGCTATTTACCAGGTAGTTGGACAACATGCGATGAATAATTTCCATTTTCTTTAAAAGTTTGTGTAGACACTGCAACAGTTGTTTTGTAACTTCTGCAAACCAATGGGCCACAACGAATTCCAATGTTGCAGCTATGAGCTGATGATGGAAAGAACACCTACATACTAGATGAAAGTAGAAACTTGGCCTCTAGAGCAGGGCGTCGGAGGAGCGCACTAAGGATATCACGGATGAGGGTGAGGCCAAGGCAGAGGAGGACCTCGTAGAGGTCAGGGTTAGGTTATCTGTTACAACTGCAGAACACCAAGACACTGTGTTTGGGAGTGTCAGAATCAAACAAGACTGTTATGTCAATACTGCAGCTAGTTTGACCACACAATAGAAGAATGCCCAGTGCTGATAGCTAAGATGCAAGAGAAGAAAGCACAATCTTAGCAACCTATGTAAAACTTACATAGGATGAGAGCTGAGCCCGACGAGGAAGATCAAAGTGTGAGTATAGTGCTGAGAAGCGGAATAATGACTAGCAATGATAAGGGTAAGAAACCTTAAGAGGATGGATGGGTCCATAAGGCCTTAGAAAAGGAAGTTGGTTTTGATCTGGCGCGCACTAAGGAAACATTTATGGAGGCCAAGAAAAGCTTCGTTGAGGCATCCACCTTAGGAAGTCAAGACAATATGCAAGACACCAATGCACCTACAGAGGTTGACCCCTCTATTCTTACTACTTTTTTGGAAACCTACATAAAACTGCTACATGATAGAAAATTTGTGGAAGGATTGCAGGAGTTGATAAACAAATGCACCAGCAAAGAGAAGGTCCCTGATGGACACCGGGTGGTCAGAAAAATCGGCAAACATAAGGCAAGGACAAGGTGCGAGATGAGGCTCACCACACAGATATGAGATTATGAGATGGACTAGGTCAATTTGGATCTGGGGTCTGATGCGAATGTTTTTCCAAAAGAAACATGGGAAAGAATGGGGAGACCTGCACTGCAGTGGTCTCTGATCTAACTCAGAAAACCGAACTAGTACAAGATCATCCCAATGGGACAATTATATGGTGTAATTGTTGATATCGAAGGCGCGAGCCTGATGGTTGACTTCGAGGTGATAGAGATCATTCATGATAGTAATCTATACCCTGTGCTCCTCATAATTGAATGGGCATTTGACATGAATGGAGTCATCAACTTGAAGAAGAGGACAATGTCATTTGAAAGAAAATTGCTTCAGGTTGTAGTGCCATTGTACCTTGCAGAAGGGGCATGCTACACTGAACCAGTCCTCGACTATGAAGAAAGTGATGATGAACTGGACCATATCTACAAAATAATAGTGTGAGACCAAGATTGGATTAATCCAGCGGAAGATGGATGGATTGCATGGGAGTGGGAGAGTTCTTCTACCTCTAATTAAGATGAAGAGTTGGAACATTTGCATAATCGTTTGCATGATGCAATATGATGACAAAATCGTTGAGATGTGTATCATTGGAGGTAAGAAAATTACCCTATTATGATGGTTTAACAGACGTGGATAAGTTTTTGGATGCATTTGAATGTGAATTCCCTGAGGATCACCGCTTCCAAGCACTAGATTTGGCACTGCGCGCAACACCCGCACAATGGTGGGGTATGCATAAGGATAGCTTTGATGGATGTGAGATTACAAAAGAATGATGACATTATGGTTTGGGAAACTTAACACTAGATTGATTGAGAAATATAGTGGGAAGGATGATCTGTGTGATCACCTAGAAAAATGGACTAAAGCATGGGGGACATTACCTCAGCCGAAGTGGGTACACTTATTTTTCCATACTTTGGATACAATTCCCATGAACTAGTATTTGGAAACAGATTTCTACCACGACACTAGGGAGTGGGATATATTGAGGGAAGGATTCTAATTGACCTTTAGTTTTGAAGATGGCTTCACAAGCATTGATGAAGCTCTACAGGAGATTAAGGCAGTTATCTTTAGAACATAGCAAGAACCTATCAAATGGATCTAACTAGATTGGATCACCCAGCTACACCATGCACTGGAATGTTATAATGTGACTGCTGAAGAGGAGGATGAAGATCCAAGAAATATTAACATTCCATAGGCAGAAGGGCATCACGAAGTCGAGGGCCTGCCAATAGATAATCTGGACATCACCACGTCCTTGAGGACGAAGCAAGTAAACATTGGTACTAAAGTAGGGCCAAAGTTTGCAAAGATTGGAGATTATTAGGATGACGCTACTATGGATAAAGTTGTTGAGTTACTTTGCAAATATCAGGATCTATTTCCTACCAAGTTTTCGGATTTGAAGGGCATAGGAGGAGACTTGGGCATTATGAAAATCACTTTAAAGACGGACGTGAAGCTTGTTAAACAGAGGTTCACCTAGAGTTGGATAAGATGCTGGAAGTAGGCATTATCAAACCGATTTAAGAATCTAATTGGGTGAGCCCGATGGTGGTTCAAGAGAAAAAGAATCAAGGAGAGAGAAGGATTTGCGTAGATCTACGGAAGCTTAATGATGCACGTGTCCATGATCCCTTCTCAACATGGTTTACCAATGAAGTATTAGACAATGTTGGAGGGCAGGAGGCCTACACGTTCACTGATAGGTTTTCGAGATATCATTAGATTAAGATCATGCCTAAGGATAGGAGTAAAATGACCTTCCCGATGGAGTGGGATTTTTTTCAATACACTGTGATGCCATTTGGACTCAAGAATGCGCCTGTGATATTTTCTCATGTAGTAATCGCAGCATTCAAGGAGTTCATTCATAAGTTGTTGGAAGTGTACTTTGATGATTGGAAATTGTTTAGATTAGTGAAGCACCATGTAGCGAGTCTATGCATGATGTTGGATACATGTCGTAGATATTAGATCACGCTGAATTTGAACAAATGCCTATTGTGTTCCCTTTGGAATTTTGTTGGGTCATGTGGTGTGCAAGTAAGGGTTGATGGTCGACCCTGCAAAGATTGTGGTGATACTGAATCTAGAGGCCCAAGGAGCGTTAACTAGCTGCACATGACACTGGGACATATGGGATATTACAAGAAGTTCATCAAATCTTATGCTCAAATTCCTGTGCCCATGGAGAAACTATTGAATAAGGATGGAACATTCTGTTGGGATGAAGAATGTCAATGCAACTTAGATGTATTGAAGGAAAATATGGTCACTGTGGCGATCTTAGTATTCCCTAATTGGAAAAAGGAATTTCACATACATGTGGGTGCCTCTTGCGTTGCATTGGGTGCAGTGTGAACATAGGCTGGTGAAGGAGAAATGGACCATCCTATAGCCTTCGTGAGTAGGAAATTATCAAAGGTCGAGAACAATTATTCAATGAATGAGCGCGAAGGATTGGCCATGGTGTATGCATTGAGAAGTTTAGGCATTATCTGTTAGGTAGGAATTTTAAAAAGTACATAGATCATTCTGCCTTAAAGTACTTGGTCAATAAGCCCATGTTGGGGGGGAAGATCTGTAGATGGTTGCTACTATTCTAGGAGTATGACTGTGAGGTAATTGTGTAGCCAGGTAGGTTAAATGTGGTACCTAACTTTCTATCACGAATCAAAATAGGAGAGGAGCCCAATAACTTGGAGGAAGGGTTTGCCAGATGTGAAGCTCTTTACGGTGTGCGTGGCAGATAACCATTTTGTAGATATCATTCATTTCTTGACTACGGGGATGGCACCAGAAGGGTATACAAGTCAGTAAAAGAAGGAACTCGTAGTGAATGCGTCAGATTTTTTAGTTATTGCGAGACACTTGTATAATATGGGCGTTGATGAAATATTGCGAAGATATGTGTCAGACTTTGAGAGGGATAGTATTCTCACTGAAGCTCATGGAGGCCATTATGTAGGAAAGGCGACTACGCAGAAGATTTTGCGCATAGGACTATGGTGGCAAATGCTGCATAAGGATTCCAAGGCATATTGTAAGGCATGTGATGCATATTAGAGAATGGGAATACCATCGCGAAGGGATGAATTTCCATTACAAACTCATGTATCTTTGCAGCCATTTGAAAAATGGGTGATTGATTTTGTTGGGCAAATTCAATCCCCAGGGAAGAAAATAAGTGCATGCTATATCACCACCATGACGAAATGTCTAACCATATGGGAAGAGGCACAATCAATTAAGGATTTTATAGGGGCTACAACAACAAAGTTTTTGTTTGAGTATGTTTTAACCATATTTGGCTGCCCGAATGTGTTGATGAGCAACATAGGTACGCACTTTCTAAACGAAACGAACAATGTGTTGATAGAAGAATTCCAAGTCTACCATTAGAAGAGTACATTGTATCATCCAGAGGCCAATGGAAATGTTTAAGCCTTTAACAAGATTTTGGAGAACGCACTTACAAAGATATGAAACGCAAAGTGAAATTATTGGGATGTCTGCATACTAGCTCTAGTATGGGCTTATAGGACTACTTGCAAGAAGCTAATAGGAGAAATGCCTTTTAGATTGGTCTATGTTGTAGATGTTGTAATGCAAATGGAGTATATTGTGGCTAGTCTATGCATAACATCTCTCACAGGTATGGCGGATCGGAAAGCCTTGGAGGAACGACTAGTGCAACTGATGGAGCTTGAAGAGGACCGATTCTTGGCAGGATTCCATCAACAAGTATAGAAGGAGCGTGAAAAAGCATGGCACGATCACCACATCAAGCTTCGCACGTTCAAGGTAAATGATCTAATCTCGTTATATGATAGCAAATTCACTAAGTTTCTGAGGAAATTTCAAATGCATTGGCTAGGGCCATATATTATCAAAGAGATTACAGATGGAGGTGCAGTTCATCTCACAAAGCTGAATGGGGAACCTTTTTCCGGAAGAATGAATGGAAGCCAATTGAAGCTATATACAGGGGATCATGTGCAATGACTATATGGCGATAGGATAGTCTTAGTGCTCCAGGCAGCTACAAGAGAGCGTGGGACTATAAAATAAACTGCCAGCGTTGGAGGACTATGCAACAGGAGGTCTACGTGGACAATGACAAATATGAAATCTAGGGATTTGCGCATATGTGGCTGCACCATGGGGTGTGGTACTGCACACCACAATAGAATTGTGTCTGTTGGAGTCACTTTTCATGACTTGATAGCCAAAATATGGTTAAGGGGAACATGCTGGTGGCATTTAAGGAAAAAATATTTGAAGATCTGCTGCCAAAACAACATTAATTGGAAAAATTTGGGAGCAATGGTTACATTTGAATTCAAAAGCCCCTATAAATTACGCGTGCTGGTCCAATAGATAACACTTTGTGCCCTTAGAGTTGTTATTGATATTTTTTGTCTGTCGCCTATGAACTGATCGTATTGGGAGGATTTAGTCACGGGCACTGTGTTTGCTAAGTTGTCTGAGTTAAATCAGAAGTTCATTCTTGAAGAAATTCTTGGACCAAGCCTTGTAGAAACCATGAGTACTGGTGGTGATGTTGCTTACGGTGCCGAGGTCGCCTAGGCCAAAGTCTACCCCTATCATAGAAACCCAAACAGTTAAACCAGAGAAGGATAAATATAAAAAGCTAGTACCGGTGCACAAATCACTAAGAAAGCATTCTGCAGCACAATCTCAACAAAAGAAAGATAAGCAGCCCAAGAAAGTAGTTGACTTGGAAGCGGAAGAAGGCCAGGGTATAGAAGACATAGATGCTGAGGGAGTGGAGCCCATCATGAAGCTACCCAACTATATCCCTCCATGGAAGAGAAAGGTGAAGGTCACAAAGGATGCAGATTCAGAGAAGTTTTCCATTTCTAGACCCTTGTGACCTAAGAAAGTTGCCTTTGAAGTTCTACGGCTTGCGCGGATCCCATTTCTAAAGAAGGAGGATTGGGACCTCGTAGGTCATGCTACGTTTCCACACTTAGGAACAGATAAGTACATGAAGTGCGTCTACTACGCGGATCAAGTATTACCACACTAGAGACTATGGAATGGATCCGCAGTGTGGAGAACTCGGGGTTACTTAATCTATTGTGGGTACCCCATTATCACCACACCCCTATCAACACAATTTGTGTGCACCAGATGCTTACCTTGGTACATGATGGGTGTCTATGGCTAGGAGGGCTTATACCCATCACAGATATGCTCATTCATAGGATCATGCACCTACCATACAAGAGACTGAATCCGGCCAAGGAGTTTGGTTGAAAGACGAGGGAGAAGGACCTTGCAAAGAGAATGAAATGAGATTACAACCTTGTGAAGAAGGTGTGAGGGTATTCCATCTTGTCAATAACAGACCCAGCAGTTCAGATAGCCATGCAAATATTGGTAGGGAAGCTAATGAGAAAGTCTCGCGCAGATGATTTTTCGGTGCCTGTATTGTCCTTGACTACTCAATGCATGAAAAATGTATAGTTCAATTGGTCCAGATACTTGTGCCAGGAATTCCTCACGAATTTCCATGGAGTCCAAGATGACACCAAGTCATTTCACTCCACTTGGTTGTTGTTGTCCATTGTACTGGTCGCGTGGGAATTGCCGGAAGATATCCAGTTTCCTCCACTTGAAGAAGGATTACCGGAAGCAATCCAGTTTTCTTCCTTATGGGCTATGAAGGACCCCACACGATTACAAAGACAAAAGTACTTTAGGTCCTTGTGGAAGAAAGTCTCTACATGGCTATTAACTAGTGCCCAAGGTTGTTCCCAACCTTGTATACATAGCTATCAGCTTACACAACATTCAAGGATGACTTCCACAGAGTGTACATTCAAGCACAAAAGGATTCACAGCAGAAATGGCATGACTTGCAATATTTGGTGATAGGGACAGATGTGCAGGAGGTGATCACGACATGGCCTGCTGAGTGACGCGCTCCCTTAGACTTAGACACTGGAACAATCAAGGGCGTGGGAATTTCTCTAGCATAGAAGAGAAAGGAGGCAACTAAGCAAGTTGCATGCAGACTTTCCAAGAAGAAAAATAAGGAAGTCGTGGCGAAGGCTTGAGTGGAGAAAGAGTGCGCTACTATAGAGCAGGCAGAAGAGGAGCAGCACGAGTTGATGGGCCTCTAAATTAGACATAACCTAAGGCTCATGCCTATAAATTAAACATAAATTAAGGTCCATCTAACCATCCTTTAGCATATTAAACCTTTCTTCTTGCATTATATAATGTATTTTTAACTTTAATATATTCATTAGGAAGGTTTATGAATAATTGCATATTTGTGCCTAATATTATTTATTTTTGTGGAATATTATGAGAATATTGGGCAGATTATGAAGATTTGGAGGAGGAGATAATTTAGGGAATTTCTCCCTACTACAGGAGGATAAATACTAAATAATAAATCAACAAGATATTATGGAATTATGGCATAGATTTTGGAACTCCAATGATTGATAAAATCTAGGAATGTGTTCCCTGCCATTTAATGCAGATTCCTAGTATTGGAGACCAAATTCACTAATCAAGGGATTTTGGTGGGGAAATATTCCTCCTTTCATGGGGAATGATTCTTAATCAATTTTTATAAGTACCAAGTCAAATTTTCCTCTAGGGATATTTTCATTAGTGTTCTTGTGGAGAGAACTCGTATTTCTGCAGCTCCATTGTATGTTCTTGCAGGGATGTAATTGTATTGATGAAAATAATGAAGATTGGTACCATGTTCAGCTTCTAAATCTTGTTCTCCTCCATAGGTCTCTAAGTTTCCTTGGGCTTGGCCATCCCAGGAGCCTCAGAGCTCTTTTGTATCATTTTATTTCCTTCTTTTCACTTCTTATTCACATGCATCTCTTGTTTTTATTTCTTTCTATTTTTGCATTTAGTATTAATGATTTATTGTTGTAGGATTGGGTTAAATGGTTGATGTAAGTTATTTTGTAGGCTCACAAGCATCATTTCATCCTTTTAAAAGCTTTGGAATATCATAGTAATAATTGAGCTACTTGTATTAGCCTTCTTATTCCCAAATCTAGATTTCTAGAACTCCTTTGTGGCAAAGAACAATACATTTCTGCTATTTTTTAGAGCATGCTAACGAGCTTCAATCTAGTTGGTTCCACTTGCATTAGATTAAAAACACATTCCAGTTCATAACCAAAATTACCCACTGCATTTACACTTGATTAGGTTAGTCATTTTATAGATTTACTACCTCACTAGTTCTCGACTTTCTAGATTTTCGGCTAGTAATTTTGTACCATTTTTTAGCATGGGTTAACAGAGGTATTTTTCAGTGATTCCACTCGGAATGGGGACCCAAGAAATCCTAGTCAATAAAAAAAAATTTCCCATTCAATTTTTATTTGATTTTCTTTTTCATTTGATGAATTATAATTTCATATAGTAAATATGTAACATCCTGTAGTAAATCAGGGGATCTTGTAGTAGAACTAGGAGATCCTGTAGCAGAACTAGTACATCCTGTAGGAAATCCTGTAGCAGCTTGTTTTGAGCCCGAATTGAGAAAAATCATCATTGAAGATGGGATTAGGCCCCTACTTGACCTCCATTCCATCAAGACCATTTTAAACGTCTTCCTCCATACCTGTCTCCCCTACCAAAGAATAAGCGAGGATTAGCATTTGCATTTATAAAACAAAAAGATTAAAAGAGAATGTTCTTTTATATTCACACATGCACATAATAGTTAATACTCCCTAGATCAGATTCCATGCTTAGATTAGTTAAAATATCACATGTGACAAATAGGGTTAAAATAGGGTTCTTTTGCAAGCAAAGTGTGTTAATAAGTAGACAAAGGATTTCATGTTACTTTACAAACATTCTTTAAATTTAGTCTTTCATTCCTGGAAATAGGGAGCATTTCTTTTATCTCATGATAGCAAAGGAAGGGCACATTGTATGTTGCACATATAGTGCCGATACCTTTTATGTTTGTATGAACCCTGGGTTGATAATTAAAGTTGGTAGCCTTAGGAGTTGCAACATTCTTGTTGTAATACCGAGGCTCATCACCTTTTGGCATTGTTGCTGGGGAGGTGTCAAAGTATGCATTGTTTTCTTACCTAGTTGATTCATTTCTTTTTAATTTTTTTCAAAACCAAAAATAATTGCATTAGGCATATTTTATTTAAAAATAGAAAAGTGCATTGCATTAGTGGTTTCATTCAATCATAAAAACAAAACAAATATCTCCAACGCCAACCCAACCCCCACATTTGATCATGTGGTGCAGTAAGAGCCATATCACCATTCACTCTTGCAGGTGGAAGAAGAAGATGAGAAATAATGTAGAAGAAATGTATGGAGATGATGACAATGAGGAAGATCCTCTCGGATTTCCCATTCAATATATTAATGGTAGTGTGCACATGAAGAACATTCCTCCATCTTTTCTTCCACAATTTCATGGTCTAAGGTTAAAGGATCCGGAAATCTTTCTCTTTGAATTTGAAATTTTTTGTATATCTTATGGTTACTAATTAAAAACTCAAAAACTGAGATTGTTTCTGACAACATTGAAGGATAGAGCTCTTAAATGGTTGATGATTTTAGGGACTAATTCAAAAAGATCATGGAATGATATGAAAAATATATTTCTAGAAAAATATAAAGATCATGATCTTAAAGAAGAAATATTTAGAATGAATCATAGAGAAGATGAGAGTCTAGAGGATATAATAGAGAGGTTCATGTATAATGTTAAGAGGGCAAAACTACATCATTTCGAATCCGACACACTAAAAACCCTCTTACTTAGAACAATTAGCAATGAGTGGATTGATCTCCTTGATCTCATGAGTAGAGGTGATGTATGCCAATTATCATTTGAAGAAATGTTTGAAAACACAAACACATATCAAGAGGAAGAGTAAGAGTAGGTAAATCAGCATCAAGATCGATAAGTCAAGCTAAACTTGGAAATTTGTTTGATAACTTTAAAACAAAAATTCTTAGCAATCTAAGTGAACAAGTAGAAATATGAAGAATACAAAATGAGCAAAAATAAGATGTTGATATTCATGTTGTCCATGAAGAATCACATGATATTAAATGTTGTTCCTCATTACCAAGGTTGAATGAAGTTCACCAAGAGGGCAATGGAGCAAGTCAATTCTCAATGCAGCTATGTTATGTAGCTTCAAGAGGACCATGGCATCCTAGTCAACCTAATATGGTGCAAGAGCCTAATTCACAATTTCAAGGTTATGCATATCCACCTCAAATTAATTGGAACACACCCTTTCCTTGGAAATATTGTCCATCTCAACCCCAACACCAATCTTAGCAACAATGTTGGCAAGGAACTTATGGGAGCCATCCACAATATCCTCAGTATTTTCCTCAATATCATCCATACCCAAATCTATGTTATCCTTACCATTCAACTTCACCACAACCACAACCACAACCACATCCATCTCAAATATACACTCCCACTCAACTACCTGTACCACCATTTCCAAACCAACACATTGAAGTAGCTCAACCCACTTACAATGCTTAGGTACAACACTTCCAAAAATCTCCTCTTGAGCTCAATGGTATTCACCATAGCTCAGGAAGAGTATTGCAAAAAACAAATTATCTTGATATCATTGAAGGACCGCATCAAGAAGAAGAAGACTCGAATGAGAATACCGAAGAATCATGGGTTGCACTTGATGAAGAGCAGACATCAAAATCAGAGATTGAGAAAGATCCCTCATGGTTATCATCAAATCCTCCATGTATTCAAGAGAACAATCAGCAAAAAGAGCAATATTTGAAGGTCATGGTAAAAGAAGACATGAAGAATGATCTAGATAAGCAAGAAAACCAAGGACATCAAAGTTATATTGAGGTTTGGTTCTAGAAAATCAACAAGATGGGGCATCACTCTCTTCTTCAACTATGCTTGATCCCTTCAAAGTCAAATGATTTGGGCTCTGCAATCCAGATACATGTCAAAGCATACATTTCAATCCTACACATCATTTTGTTTGTCATCTTGATGTGCACATGGCTCCATTGGAAGTATTCTTATACTTGAAAGTGATTTTCTTTTTCAAGTAGGGTAGGGTAGAAAAAAAATGAAAAATAAGAGAAAAAAATATAAATCTCAGGTGAAAACCTCCTTGGAGGTGCCTCATATTGGCTCATTGACTGAAAACCTCCATGAGGCGGTCAATGGGTTGGGGAAAAAAAAGAAAAGAAAAAGATCCTAGGTGAAAATCTTGTTTGAGGCACCTAGGCAGACATACTAGTTGAAAACCTCCTTGAGGCGGCTAGTAGGCCTAGAACAAAAAAAATAAAAAGATAAAAATCCTTGCTCCATGTATCTCTTTGATGAATGTAGGTGCTCTCCAACATCTACAAAGAACAAAAACAAGTTGCCACCAAAGAAAGAAAAAATAGGTCAAACCTAGTCAAAAGAAGTCAAATTTTGACTTTCTCCTCCTTTGCTCAAATGATCCAACAAGGCCAAGGCCATGACAATCCATCACCCTCATCTATTTCTGCCATCCATCCATCATTCTCAAGCTTTTCCCATTCAGTTTGCTTGTTGTCCTAAAAAACTACAGGAAGGCTCTATTTTACTACAGGAAACAAAAATACATAGAGAAAAAAATTCATTTTTGCCATAAATTGAAAACCATGCATCCATTTGCCAAGATGTTTCATGGGGAGATGCATATCGATGATGGTAACATGATCAAGCAATTTCAGCAAATTCCAGTGCACCATTTTCTAAAAATCAATCTCCATCACCTACAATCATTTTTTCATTTGCTTGATATTCGTGCATCAATTTAAAAAGATGTTTCATGGGGAGATGCATATGGATGGTGGTAACATGCCCAAGAAATTACAGAAAATTCCAGTGCACGATTTTGAAGAAATCAACCTCCATCAAATTCACCCATTTTTAGTTTCTCGCGAGATCCGTGCATCCATTGACGAATTTGTTTTTATATGGGGAGGTGCATAATGATGATGGCAACATGCTCAAAATTTTTAGGTTAGTCCATTATACCATTTGGGAGATATGGAAAAAACAAGTCTTTTACAAGAGGTTGTCCTCAATTACTACAAGTGTTTCCTGTAGTACTATAGGAAGTTATGAAAATCTACAGGAAGGCCAAGAAGAAACTATAAGAGGCAATATGATTGGAGAAGTGGTTCGAAAGGTTAGGTATTATTTAGGTAAGGTTGATATAGGTCCCCCAACACCACTTTCATCACTCATCCACTCCATCTAACCAAAATCCATCTTCAAATTCCACTCTGCCTTACATGAAAGAAAAAAGACCTCTGGGTGAAAACCTCTTTTGAGGCGCCCAGGGTAGACAATTAGGATTAAAACATCCTTGGTGGCAGACTATTTGTTTAAAAGAAAAAAAGGGATAACAAAAAAAACGGAAATTTTGTTTTGCAGGTCAGTAAGAGGAGGATAAGCATAACATGAGAGGAACAAAAGGACCTACAAGAACCATGTTTCAATCCACCCATCTCCTATCTTCCGCTATTCACCTATTCTTCTACTTATAATGCCCTCTGGCTCATCTTACACAAACTCTATGTTTTCTCCAATATTTCTTGTAAACCTACATGAGATTCCTGCAGGAATTACAGTGACCTTGAAAATCTCAGGAAAGGTAGTCTAAGAAAAGGGGATGACACAAGCCTGTGTCTGGAGGAAAAACCATTTAATCCACCACATCATATCCATTCCTTTCATCACCACGTCACCCCTGCATCCATCAATGAAATCCATTAAAAAAAATACAGATTACAAAAAGTAAAAAAAATAGAAAAAAACAGAAAAGAAAGAGAAGAGGGAAAGAGGAACAATACCTAGAGACAACATCTCTCACCTACCATTCCCTATCACCCTTCTCCACTCATTTGAACCTCCCTTATGCTTTAGAGTTGAGAAAAGTATGAAAATTTAGGGGAGAGGCAACTATAGGACATCTTGTAGGAAATCCTGTAGCAGCCTATCCCACAAAGGAAACCACAGAGTTTGTAGCCATCTTCAGAACAAGGACTCCAAGGATGAAGAAACTCCTCCAAAGCTCAGCGGAAATAGAGGAAGCCATCACCTAAGCATCAACAATAAGACAACCCTTTAGCAAAACAAGATCAACAAAAAAGAAAAAGGTAGTCAAGAATATGTACCTGAGTCATGAGAAGCACAACAACATCAACTCAGCAGCATCATGCATGTCTCTCCAAAAACCATCAGGTAGGTACAGGTATGCAATATTCTTGACCTCTTCTCTTGAGCATATTATAATTAGAAATTTGTTGTCAATGCATGAGAGATGAAATTTTATATGCTAAGGATGGGTCAACAGTCTCATCTGCCTTCAACTAGTTAATTGCAAGTCACTCCTCCACTCGTGCAATGTTGAAAAGTCAAATTATGAAGGGTGATTATTTCAAGGAATGAGGACAACAGTTAAAAGAAGAAATTTTTGTAAAGTCCAAGTTACCATAGCACTCCAAGCCCTCCATCCACTTCATATTCACTATCTATCCATCATTCATCCATACCATTTCGTAATTTTGAGAACAAGCCCTATCTCGCCCTAAATTTCTTGAAAAAGCAAACAGAGAACCCTCTTCATTTTCACAAACCTACATCATTTCTCATCACTCCCATATAGTTAGAAGACTCTGAAGGAAGAAGGAATGACTACTACTGGAAGGAAGAATGTTGCTACAAGAAGGAATAAAGGAACAAATGGTGCTAAAACTAAAAAAGAAAGTGCCTAAGATAGACCTAATCAAAACAGAAAACTCCAAGGCAATTAGGCAATCATCTAGGCCACAAGAGAGAAGAAGAAGGCAACAAAAGGAAATGAGGCATCCACCATCAAAATAGAACTCAAACTGCAACGATGAAAAGACTTTCTAAGAGGTCTCTAATATCTTTCTAGCTTTTGTCCAAGACCTAAAAGATGTTATAGAAATGAGAGAAAGGCATGGGAGTCAAGTTGAGGGCTTATCATAGGCTCAGACTATCATTTATGCTCAAAAAGGGTTTCCTGTAGTTTTAACAGGGTTTGCTATAGGCTTCCTATAGTTTTGACAAGAATTACTACATGATGTCCTAGTTCTCATCTAAAGGCATTTTGAAGGTGTTAGAGGTATCCAAATGGTGGAATAAGGTAGCAGAAAGTTGATAAGGGTGTGGAAGACCTTGTTAAACTGAAAAATATTCAAGAACCCATCTTGAATAAGTGGAAGAAGGCAAGCTAATGGTATCAAGAAACAATGATTTTTCTTTGCACAAATATGGATTTGGGCTTGTCCTGGTGGAACTTACAACCAAGATTCTTAATGCACAAGAGAGAGTCCACCGGGGCCATGAATGAGGCATGATGAGGTCACTAGGCGCGAAGATGATTTTGTGGCCATAGGATGTGTGAGTCTTCCCCTTATCTACTGGTTCAGTCCACGCTGACATCGAGGAATAGCGTGCCCTCCTTGACAAAATCCCAAATATGGGCCTGAACCTTGCCGTGATGCAATTAGAGTATTTGTGTGCATTATTACAAGGAGTCATGGAAGATCTTCACATCAGGGAACAACAAGTTCTTAGTGCTGTCATCGAGATCAAAGTTAATAATCAATAGCTCTTTGATGAAAAGACACAGTTTTTGTAGGAGAAGGAAGCGCTCCAGGCACACAGTTCATGACTGGAGATAGCAGTCACAAAGGCATGAAGAACGGTCCTTGAGCTTCATATTACTAAAGATGCATAGCCATAAGAGAAGACCAGGAAGTTAGTCGCTGGTGTGCGCGAAGCAAAGACAGAGGTTGGCCGAGTTCAATTCGAACTCAATATGAAAATAACTTAGCTGCAATTGAAGTTATAGCCTATGACTTCACCAGAGGTTTGACAACAATGTAGAGCCACAATCAAGGAAGGCCTGGCCACTCTGGATGCCACAGTTGCAGATTTCTTAGTAGTATTTGAGCAAGATATGGAGTTGGTAACAAATATTTAGGATGACACAAACTTGCAGACACTGAATACAGAAATCAGGGAGCTGCAGCGGCAGTATGACAATGTTAGGGCAATGGCACACTCAATCACACCATCACACTACCTTACAAAATTACAGGAGGGGAAGCAACTCCTACCGCAGGTAGAGGTGGCACAGAAGAAGGAAGCCTTGCTAAAGGCCAGGCTAGAGCCATGGTTGGAATAAGCTTATTAGATCCTGACAACCATTGAGGATAAGCTGAAGGGCTTGTAGCAGATGTAGCAGATAATGAGGCTGGCCATAGAAGGACCAACTATAGAGAAGCTAGTTGAGGAGTTCAAGAAGGTAGCCACATGGAGAACTATCGAGGTTGCAGTAGTTTAGGTGGAGTTGGGGGATCTTCACAGCAAGATCGTAGCACCAGATGAGTGACTCGAGGGCGAGTCACGATATTTGTTTTGGGTGCCTATTAGGATGGGGTCCCCTAGGTCATCTTTGGGGTTAAAATAACCCACATTTTGATGTACTTTTTGTAAGTGATGTAAATTTTCCATAATTTGTGGATGCAGAGCGCATAGATGGTTAGGAGTCAAAGGGGTTTTAGCCCCTTTGAATCCTAATGTTGAGTCAGTTTTGAGATCCACCCATGGTCCGCAGACCATGGGATTGTATGAAAGAGGCTATAAATAGGTGTGTCTTATAGAGTCTAAGGTAGAGATCAAAGAAATGATGATTGTAATGGGTTAATAGGATAAAAGTGATAGCATAGAGAAGTGTGTCAGACTGAGTGCATGGACCCTTGCAACTAAGTGCGGAGGGTGGTTTTCGTCTGTAAACTTGAACTGAAGATTAATAAATAATATTATTGAATAATTCCTGTGTTTATCTGTTTATTTCTGTTTACTTTTATTTACGATACATGCTATGAATGAATGATGCGTTTATGAAATATTGACCTAAGGATGCGTGATTCACTTGAATAACTCTTAATAGAGATACACAATGCATGTTAAGCACTTTTGTGAAGACTATGATGAACTTTATTATGTTTTCTAATTAACCTAAGTAGATCTACACGAGCGCTAATCTAGGATGGTTCTCTGATGCATGTAAGTGGATAAATCAACTGATAAGGGTCCGCAAAAGCCGATTCTAGACCTTCGCAAAGGCCTAAAGGCTATTTGAATAGGGTTGTAGTACTGAGCCCTAGGGGCTTATAGATCTGTGCGAAGGTGGATCTAGGGTGCTAAAAGACATCACACTGATCTATGGATGTGGAAACTTGGATTTTACATCCCCACATACTACTTCGGGTGAGACTGCAGCCTATGCTACGTGGGTTGTTTCCAAAAGTGCCAGCAGTGTAGGGTTTTGTTGGTTGGTGAAACTAACTTGGAACTTGGGTAAGGACCCCCTAAGCCAATAATGCCTCAAAATTCCTTCACCACACCTAGAGGATTTTTCTTGTCTCCACCCACCTATCAAGGGCTTCCTAGAGAAAACCATCTCCACCCCCAACCCTTGGGATTTTCCTGAGACCACCTCAACCGGATCTAAAACCTTTTGGAAATCCAAAGCTCAAACAAGAATGAATACCATCACACCATGGCTATCCAAGAAATGGTAGGGCAAGGTTGAACCACTGTCAATCTAGGAAAAACCCATGCCAGTGACAACAAATGAACCAAGTAATCAAATGCATGTACCATGCATTCACATCCCAGCAAGGAAATTACATATGCAACTTGGTACCTGAAAAATATTCATGTTGTAGTTGTTGATCCAACCTTCTCCTTGCGCTCCCTTTCTTTCCTTTTCTTTCCTTGCTCTCTCCTCTTCGAGCTCTCTCTCTCTGAAATTCATCCAAAGCCAAAACTAACAAAAAATTGTGAATTTCTTCTATGATGCCTTTTTATCATTGATGTCTCCTTTTTCTTCATTTTCATTCATTTTCTTCTAATTTCCCATACATGCATATTTGTGTCTTTTCATCTTCCTTTTCTCCTATTTTCCTTTATTTATTATATTAAATTGTCATTTATTGCCTCTGCCTTTTCCAATACCTTTTCCAAATTCCATAGCCATTAATAAACCACAAGTGATGCCCACAATAATGTTTTCCCACCATTTAGCTTGGAATACATGTCGTGACCTTCTTTTTATTTTATTTACATAAAAAATCAACCAGGAGTTGTTACAAAGACTCTTAGCTAATTTTTTTGTTGCTTCTATTCTCAATGCATTTCTAAGTGCAACTCGTTTACTCACTATTATTTAGCTAGCATGTGAGGATGTTTTATTTGTTAACTAGGAATGCCAAGACAAATGTCAGTAGTGGGAAAAATTAATTTCTGTTTTTCATTACCAAATTGAGATGAGAATCGTAGTGCTATATGTTGGCCCAACCAAGCCTTAGTACATAGGTTTCCTTTATGTTTGTCAAGGTGTTTATACCTAGTTCGCATCCCATAGGAAGCATGATGGGTGCACTCAATGATGTGTGATGTTTGACTGAAAAAAAATGGGTTGGAAACAAATCAATTTTTGGCATGTTCAAACTTTAGAGATTGAAATTCTCTTTTGAGTAACTTTTAATGTTGTGAGGTCTTAAGGATGATAAACAGGGATAAAACAAGGGAATGAAATCACCCAAAGCCTCCAATGCAGATATCACATCTCTTTGTCCTCTTGGAGGAATTTTATGTCACAATTTTCATTACCAAACTTTCAGTGATAATTTTTTTTAAAAATAAACCTCAATAGTGTTTAACTATTTGTAATGCAATTAAAAAAATAAAATATTCTTGTATTATGACAAAAAAATAAAAAATTTATCGGACTTTTGAAGGTTGTTGACCATAGATATGTTATCCAAGTGGAAAATTATTGACTTTGTCAAATGTCGATATTCTGATCGATAAATAATTGACCTAGTCAAATGTCAGATATCTGATGAACATTGAATTTTCTTTTCATATTTGATGAGCAAAATTATTTTCGAATATCTAACTAACATATCATCATATATTTGAAGATAACTGTGTTTGTTAGATATCTGACAATTTTTTGGGCTTTTAAAAAAAATACAAAAAATACTTGCAAGTAAAATTTGATAGTATGACCAAAATATTGGAGTACTACGTTGAATTATATGCCCATATGTACCAGTTGGGGTTAGGGATTAAGGGTTACGGGTTAACAGTATAAGGGGTTAGGGCTTAGGGGGTTCTTGGATTTTAGGTTAGGGGTTAGTGGGTTAAGGTTTAAGGGTCAAGGGGTTAATTGGTTATGAGTTATGAGTATACAAGTTAAGGAATTATGGCTTGGCGGTTAAGGGGATAGGGAATTTAGTAGTTAGGGGTAAAGGGCTTGTGGGTTGTGATAACGGGGCACCTTATTACCAATATTGGGGGTTACCTTATCAAGTTCTCTCGCTGCCTTCCCTCAAAGACCCTTAGCCCATATGACATTAGGTCCTAAGTCACCTTCTTATTCTCTAATGCTAGGATTATAGATCTTACTAAAGCATGCTTGGACCTCCCCTTGCCCCATTCCATACACAACAAGATAACCCTCCCACTTTTTTGTTCATACCATTCAAATTATCCTAATTTTATGAACCCCCAAATTTGGTCCTAATGCCCCTACAACTACACACTTGGGCACCCTTGGCTAAGGGATTAAATGCCTTAGGGTTTATGGGTTGTGACAAGGAAGCCCCTAATTCCCTTATCACAACTATTGGGGATTCCCCAATTGTTGGTCAGCGGATCCCCCCATAGTGGGTTTTTGGGGCTTGTAGCCCGAATTTTGGTCAAAAGTAACGTATGACCCTGTGAAATGTGGGCACAGAGTGCGAGAGTCTAGGGTTTTCCACCCTAAATATTGTAACTTAATGTAGAAGGTGTTGGCCTACCCATGGTCTACGGAACATGGGAATGTATAAATAGAGCAAGGCTCTAAGTGTAGAAGTCAATTTTTAGTCTTGATATTAAGTGAGATGGGTTTTTGAATGCGATATTCATTTTGAGTCTGTAAGTTCGAGTCTTGGGTTGTAGTAGTAAGGAAGAGGCTCTGCAGCTGTGTGCGCAGAGGCCTGGTAGAGTCTGTAGTTGTGTGCGTAGACCCCTGCAGCTGAGTGCGCAGGACGGAGTTGGGATTGTAATGGAATAGAAGTTTAATAAAAGCTAAGTTGATTCTAAAATATTGTGCATCTATTCATAGATCTGTATGTTTATGCCTCTGTTATATTTTTATGCATCTCCTTACAATTTATGATTATGCGCACTGGTTATGAATGTTGAATGATTGATAAGAATATTGGGCCCACAAAATTAAATTAAGATCTATAATAATAACGCAGTAAGGATAAAGGATTTAGACTGTGCCTCTTCGCACTCTTTAAAGAGCTACGCAAAGGTCAGATAGCGACACAGAGCAGTGTGAGGGCGCAGGATCGGTTCACGAACTTCCCACACTTCATCAAGACATCCCTAGGGTGCGGAAACCTAGTTCTAGCACCCTCCCATACTACCTCGGGTGAGACCTCAATCCGCGCACTGCGGACTATTGCCGAAAGGGCTGGTAGTTTTGGGATTTGTTTGGCTAAATCACTTGTGAACCTAGGTCAGGCCCCAACAAGCCAACAAATGGTTCTGTTGCCGGGACTAGGATTTTCCTAAGGGATGTTTGATGTCGAAACATTGAAACCTTATGAAGAAGGAAATTGAAGGATGGTTCGATCAGAAACTTCACGATTTCATAGCATAGGAAAAAAAACTCCACAGATATCCAAGAAGAGGTGGTTGGATCGCTACGTATATATGGAAATCCACGAGATCTTCTTCACGTCCTTATCTTCAGAGCTGTATGATTGGAACATGAGGTTAGCCAATAGCCAGCGAAGGTATAAGCTCGATCAACCAATAGTGTGGACTCCAGAGTTAGTACGTAGACTAGAGGCATCAGAAGATAAGATCACGTGGGCCATGGATCATTGGCTTGACCAGATAATAGGGGGATTTATCACTGAGTTCACGATAGACACAACCGTGAGCTATAGCGAAGCAGAATGACGTTTTCTCAAGGGACCACAAGGTAGGTACATTAAATCCATGAACACCTGTATTAAGATGTTGTTATGTGAAGAAAGAGTGATGCGAATACATTCATGTTTGGAACGATGTGGAGCGGAAGAATCTACAAAGGGACCAAGGGATTAGGAAGCAGCGCTTTAATTTCACCTTCATGAGAGAGCGAGGAAGAGCACGCTCAATTTTCTCTGAGTGTGGTCAATTTGATAAGGCAATGCATTCCGCAGTTATCACCTCCACTTACATTATCACCCACTTCACCTACTTCACCTCCATCTTCACCCACCCCACCTCCACCACCCCCACTGTTCAGCATGGTGAGCGCGATCAAGCTACTTGTATTCAGAGGAGTAGGGAATGAGGATCTGGACCAGTTCTACTTTGTGGTAAGAGTAGTGTGAAAAGAACAACAGGTCATAGATGACAACATTAAGAATGGCACATTGGTAAGTGTGCTGCAGGATCACGCGCTAATGTGGTATATCAAGCATTCGAATGATCACCCAAATGTAGGAATAGCGGAGATCCAAAATGCACTGAACAGAGAAGTTAGCCAGCTGAAATTAGAGACATAGTCAATCATTGGAGTTAAAGAGATTGCGATGCTTCGAGGTGAGACCCCATGGGATCTAGATTAGAGGCTGAAGACTATGATCTGTGAGGCTAATATGATGTTGATGGATGTGCAACACTGCATGTGGTTTGTGGCGTCTTTGAAACCACACTTAAGGATAGCGCTAACACAATAGAAGCTTTCAACCCAGGTCAAAGCATTGGAAATGGCGATGAGGTTGCATGAAACACCGATACAGGATCCAGGGTTAGGAGTCCAACAAATCCATGCGCAACTACAGAATCTATGCTTGGAGATGCAGAGTTTGAAACATGATAGTGCACCATGGCTAGAGGCGCACGAAGAAGTGTGGTGTATAAAATGCAAAGGTCAAGGCCACAATAAGGATCGCTATCCAGTATTCACGAACTACTTGGCAGGAGGGGGACCAATACTATTGAGACCAGAGGCACAGGCAAAGCCAAGTGTAGCGCGCGCGCTCTAGTGCGTGATCTATCAGATAGTAGGAAAGCACACAAGGGACAACTGTCATTTGTTGCAGAAGTATACACAGACTCCTCAGCAGTTGTTTTTCAATTTTTGTAGATCGGTGGGCCACGATGAGTGTACTTATCACATCTATGAGTTAATGATGGAGCGGACCCCAGCATATAGAATGCAGGCAGAAACACAAGGCCTCGACCCAACTGCGGGGATGGCACACACTGGATTTCAGGGATGAGGTCAAGGAAGAGGAGGAATGGGACCACGAAGGGGCCGAGGATAGTTAATCTGTTACAATTGTAGAAGACCAGGACACTACGCTTGTGATTGTACCAACCCAACAAGAATATCTTGTTTATACTGTTCTTAATTTGATCACGAGATGGTAGATTGTCCTATGTTGATCGCGCAGATGCATGAGAAAGGGGTACTTTAGTGTACTCTGACACAAAATATTCAAATGATGAGGTCTGAATCACGCGAAGAAGACCCCAACATGAACATGGTGCTCAGAAGCGACACGACCATAGGGGAAGACAAGGGGAAGCGACCTAAGTAAGATACATGGGTTTGCAAGGCTCCTACAAAGGAACCTGAGTTTGACTTGGAATGCGCAATGGAGATGTTTATCGAAGCTAAGAAGACCTTCACGGAGGCCTCTACTTCAGGTAGTAAGGATCAACCAGAGACAGGGATGGATCCTTCTATGCTTACTACCTTTTTAGAGACATGCATGAAGCTGCTGCGCGATAATAGGGTAGTGAAAGGACTACAAGAATTGATAACTAGGTGTGCAGGGTCAGGTGAACCACACGTAGTCTGGAAACTATGAAAGCATACATTGCACACCGAGAGGGAGATGAGATTAATGGTGCATATTGGCGAATATGAAATGGATCAGGTAATTCTAGACCTAGGTTCACACGCGAATGTGTTACCAAAGAAAACATGGGAACACATGGGTAGGCCCGCATTGCAGTGGACCCCTATTCAATTACAGATGGTGAACCAACAAAAGGTCTTGCCCATGGGGAGGTTGCAAGGGGTAATAGTTGACATCGAAGGTGAGAGCACGCATACAAACTTTGAGGTGATAGAGATTGTTGACAACAGTAACCCTTACCCCGCATTGCTAGGAATAGACTGGGCCACTGATATGAATAGAGTCATCAACCTGAAGAAGTGGAAGATGATATTTGAGAAAAAGTCTCTACGTGTAGTAGTTCCACTAGATCCAGTTGAAGGAGTGTGCTACATTGAACCTATGAGCGATGGTGATAGTGATGATGAGCTAGATTGCATTTACCAGATAATGGCGAAAGACCAGGATCGGGTGAACCCGACAGTAGATGGGAGAATCTCATGGGAGCACGACAGTTCCTGTACTTCAGACTCAAATGAAGAAATAGAACACTTGCAGAATCGGTTGCACGAAGTAACAACGCTAAATTGCAACATGATGATTAGATCACTGTGGTGCGTGACGACTGAAGCAAGGTAGTTGCCAACCTATGATGGGATAACAAGAGTGGATGAATTCTTAGACAAATTTGAAAGTGCAGTACCAGAACAACAGCTGTACGGTGCGCTGGAATGGGTGTTGTGCGTGATACCCACATTATGGTGGAATACACATCAGAATACTATGGGGAACTGGTGTGAATGTAGAAGATGGATGCGCTTATGGTTTGGAAGTCCCCAATGTTGAATGCAAGCCGAGTAGCCAGGACGAAGCAGCCTGCGTGCCCACCTAGGTCGATGGGTGCAGACGTGTGCTATGCAAGTATGTCCCAGACTAAGGATCGAAAATTAGAACCCGACGCAGTAGGAAAAGTGACAAGAATTCCACGTCAGAGCCTCCACAAAACTATGCGGAATCATGAACAGAGTCTACTAGATGGGACGAACTGATTGGGACTTGCGCATGCTAGTGGTCCGATGGGCCTAAGGGGCCATGTGCAAGAACCTGAGCATGGAAATGGTTCCGAAGGCGACGAGCAGAGTTGAGGCCATAGCATTGGGAAGGAATCCTCACGCAATTTCTCATATCATTGTGATAGTGCATAGGGACCAGAGTGAAGAGATTATGCAACCATGCGGAGATGAACATATGCAGATTCAAGAAGCCATTTAGCGAGGAAACCTTGAGCTTCATGAACTCGAAGAAGATCGAGTACCACTGAAGCGAGAAAGCATATTAATGGATGAGGATATCAGAAAGTAGGAAACCAAAATATTGCAAGCATTATGTGTTGACAGAAGGATGGGGCCACTTAGGGGCAACCCTACCACCGCACTAGAAGATTGTCACTGAATGTTTTTGGCTATAGTACCATGGCTGCAAAGTCACCAAAGAAGTGCACCACATAAGGAAGAACGCGAGGCGTTGACGGGCACGAGGGTAACTAATGGAGGACTATGGACTGGATTGAAAGATGACTTGAAGCCTCGCACCAGTAGTGTAACCACCTGACTATCCGTTGGAAGCACAGTCTCAACACTCCAAGCAGTTGAAAGAGGACACGGGACTATAAACGAGTCTGTACGAGAGCTACGCGACATGGAAGTTGTGCATGGGATCAGTGTGATGCACAGGTTGTGTTCATGCACAAGGGACTGCGCTGCCAAGCGGATAGGCTAGAAAGTGACTGTTGGTGTCACTATTCGTGACAAGATGGCCAATTTAAGACAACGAAGAGAAGAAGGCTAGCAATTAAGACACAAATTTAGAACTAGATTTGGGATTATCTGCTGCCAGTATCACATTAATGAGCCAAACCTAGGGGGAATGATCGAATTTGAATTCAAAATGGCCTATAAATCACAGGTGGCCCTCCACCAGACAACCCTTAGCATTTTGTGAATTAAGTTGTTGCGTTATCAAGTGGGCATGAACCTGATGACTTTGGAGGTTGTAAGAGCAAGTCCATGGTTTGAAGCATTGCCAAAGGATACACAGGATTCCTTGATCAGAATAATGTCAACAACCAAGGGAGCCATGTAGAGTTCTATGCCACCAGTAGGGAATGCACCAGAAATCCCCAAATATCCCTAGACACCAAGGCCCAAAAAAGACCCACAAGCAGCAAGACCAGTCGGTATGTCTCCACAAAATCTGTGGTTCAGCAAACTTTCGGTGAAAGAAAAGGGAAAAATGGTTAATATTGAGAGTGATGATGATGAGGAGGATCCTTGGACCTTTTTAGAAGAGTTGGAACCAGAGGAAGAGAGGGAACAAGATATCCAGCCAATACGCACCATAACAAAGCTGCCCAAGTATGTCCCTCAGTGGAAAGGGAGGGTAAAGGTACCTAAATATTTGGATGTGGTTAAAAGCACACTCAACACCCCGTTCCTCCCTGAGGGAGTTCTGTTTGAAGTTTTAGTTGTGGGCCACGTATCCACTATGAAGTTTGAAGACTAGGACCTCGCGAATAATGAGAAGTTCCCTCATTTGGAAACTAGCTAGCTGATGGAACAAAGCACGGAGGGGGTACTCACAACATTGCAGCCACGGACATGGCTACACGGGGTGGAAGAGGCCGGGCTACTCCACCTCCTATCGATTCCACACTTTCATCGGGCCCCAATCACAATATTTGTCATTAGGAAACTGCTTTGCCTAGTTCACAATGGGTACTTGTGGCTGGAGGAGCCCATTCCCATCATGGTAGAGGTCATCCATAGGATTTCTTGGCTTCCCTGTATGGGAAGGGACCCTGCAGAAGTAGCTGGCACAAGTAGAGACTTGGCAATTGCAGAGGCCATGAAAAAGAAATAGAAGTTGGAGAAAAAGTAGAGGGGTTACGTTATTACTAGTTTTCAGAACAAAGGGGTCTGCGTCGCTACCCGGTTGTTGGCAGGAAAGGTGATGAGAAAATGATGTGGAAATGAGGTACCAGCAATGATCATCGCGCTCGCCGAGCAATGCAAAAAAGGGGTACAATTCAACTAGGCGCAGTTCCTCTGTGACAAGTTCCTAACGAACTGCAGGGAGGCCCAAGAGTAGGGTAAGACCTTCCACTACACGTGGTTGCTCTTATCCATCCTATTGGTTACAAACGAATTTCTTAAGGGTAGTCAATTTCCTCCCCTTGACCAGGACTTGCCAGAGGCAGCAAAATACATGTCGCTATGGGCGACGAAGGATGCCACGTGAATCCGAGAAACCAAGATCTTCTGGGTACTGATGGAGGTGAGCATATGACTGTGGATCAACAACTTGTTGTGCCTATCTGCCTCTGTATATGACAGTCTGAAGAGCTTTGCATACTTTAAAGAAGATATGCACAATGTGTATATCACGGTGTGGAAGGATCTAGAGAAGAAGTGGACCACACTCCCTTTCATCGCAATAGATGACATTGTTTTCGTGGTGCTCAACACATGGTTACCTGAATGGCACGCACCAGATCTGGTGGTGCATGATGAGATAGAGATTCAAAGATAGAATATTGTCGCTAAGATGCTAGCACAACAGAAGTAGAACGAATAGCCAGCTGAAGAAGTATAGGCGTCCTGGGAGGCAGCGAAGGTCGTCGCGGAAAAGACAACAACAGTAGGGGCCGCTACGACATAGGAAGAAAGAGGCCCAAACTTGACCACAGGGCATGGGACAGATGATATGATGGAAGGCATGGACCCAAGAACCACCTCTACACAATTGAAATGGCCACGCGTGACAGAACGAACTAGGCCAGGAAAGAAGACCAAGGCTTCCAAGTTGGATGGGGAGCCTATTATACTGACTGAGGGTGACCTATACAACATCAGTGACACAGTTTGTGAAATCACCAAGGAGGCACTCCAGGAGGCAATGGCGAAGCAGCAAAATGTGTCGAGGGTGCTCAGGATGCAACTCCAGGAACTTCAAGTGTGGCCCCCACAACAGGGAATGGTAGCTCCCTATGGGGCTACAGGTACATCAGCAACAGAGAAATTGTTATGGGCCAAAATGGCTAATACTGTCACGCTGGCTGAAGAAGCACTGATAGAGGACAACATGGAGGACAGTGCTGTGGTAAGCCAACTCAAGGGTCTTGGACTAAACTTGGCTGCCTTTCCACGAGAGATATTATACTAGCTGCAGGATGGAGAAATGAAAGAGCTCCGCGCTTGGGAAGGATGTGCAGTACATATGCTCAGTGAATAGTGAATCAACATCGAGCAGCGAAGCCTCCAACGCAATGAAGCAGTAGCACAGACTCAGTAGCTGGAGAAAATCATTGAGGAAGCATGTCACCGCATCCCCGAGCTAGTGATTGCAGCAGACTTACCAGTCGGTGTACGGATCCATAAATTTGCCAGTGGATTCTGCGAGGTGAAGGAGGAAGTAACAAGGATCCAGCTAGATGTCAACCTGTAGATCGTGGAGCTGAGTCTGAAGGCACAACCCTCTACACCGCCAGAATTCAGAGAGCAGCGACACCGTACCATTCAATTAGGGTTGGAAACAATAGAATGTGCCATACAAGATTGCACAGGCTTGTTAGATCAGTCACTCGTAACCCTCACTTCACTACAGGAAGACCCAACGCTACAACGGTTAGAGACAGAAGTGCAAGAGTTGCAGTAGGCCTATGAAAATGTCTGGGGGACCGCGCAGATGGTCACCCTTACTGAGTGGCTGGCCAAGATGAGGGAGGCCCAGGCTCTAAAGGCATAGGTGGATGCCACACATCAGAAAGAAGTAGTGCTTAAAGAATGCATCCATCTTGGCTCGAGGAAGCATTCATGGTCACCGCTAAGATCGAGGGAAAGCTGGCATAGATGCAGGGTGTATATGAACTCAGGCAAGGAATTGCACTTGACAACGAAGCATCAGGGATGCATGCACAATGGGTACAGTAGACAACAGATGAATGTGCTGCAGACGTAAGTGAAGCACAGAGGTTGCTGGATGAACTTCGCATGAAGATCACCGCACTAGCCGAGTGACTCGAGACGAGTCACGATGATTGTGTTAGGGGCCTGTTGGGCAGCAGATCCCCCCATAGAGGGTTTTTGGGGCTTGTAGCCTAAATTTTGGTCAAAAGTAATGTAAGACCTCGCGAAATGTGGTCACGGAGCACGAGAGTCTAGGGTTGTCTGCCCTAAATATTGTAACTAAATATAGAAGGTGTCGGCCTACCCATGGTTTGCGGAACATGGGAATGTATAAATAGAGCGAGGCTCTAAGTGTAGAAGTCAATTTTTAGTCTTGATCTTAACTGAGATGGGTTTTTCAATGCGATATTCATTCTGGGTCTGTAAGTCTGAGCCCTGGGTTGTAGTAGTAAGGAAGAGGCTCTGCAGCTGTGTGTGCAGAGGCCTGGTAGAGTTCGCAGCTATGTTCGTGGACCCCTGTAGCTGAGTGCGCAGGGAAGAGTTGGGATTGTAACAGAACAAAAGTTTAATAAAATCTAAGTTTATTCTAAAATATTGTGCATCTATTCGTAGGTCTGTATATTTATGCTTCTGTTATATGTTTATGCATATCGTTCCAGTTTATTATTGTGTGCACTGGTTATGAATGGTGAATGATTGATAAGAATATTGGGCCCACAAAATTAAGTTAAGATCTTTAATAATAACGTAGTAAGGATAAATGATTTAGACCATGCCTCTTCGCACTCTTTATATGCTACACGAAGGTTAAACAGTTGTGCGGAGCAGTTCGAGTGCACAGGATTAGTTCACAAACTTCCCAGACTTCATCAAGACATCCCTAAGGTGTGGAAACCTAGTTCCATCACCCTCCCATACTACGTCGAGTGAGACCTCATTCCGCGCACCATGGACTGTTGTCAAAAGGGCAAGTAGTTTCAAGATTTGTTTGGCTAAATCACTTCTAAACCTGGGTCAGGCCCCAACAAGCCAACACCAATACACTTTTATTTCATGATACAAAAGAGAAATTGAGAGATAAAGTCAAGGAACTTACAAAATTGAAAGCAATTGTTGAAGAATTAATGGAATAAAAAAATACCATGGAGGTGGCGAAATAAAATATTGGAATTATTCCAAAACCATCCAACAATGTAAGAATTACATGTGTATACTATTTAATTTTATATATATGTTTGACAGATGTTTGACAATAAGGTTGAGTTTAATCGATGTTTTCTCCTCTTAATGTATCTTCTAGCCCCACATATGTTGAGAGTATTGGTGTAATTATGTTTAGAAGCAAACCATTCCTAAAGAACGAGGAAATATTCTCCCCAGATGAAAAAGGGAGATCTAATTGTAAGATGACCTTGGTCCACTTTGTATTTAAGGCACCAAAAAAGGTGGTCAAAATGGGATGAACCTAGATATGGATATCTTGAATATTGCACCATCCATGTAGTTGAGGACTACTTGTGTTGGTTTCGAATAGACTCGGAGAAAAATAAGGGAATTTGAATGTTTTTCTAGAATGTTGTGGAGAAAACCTTTGAGAAAGATTGTAGAATTGTATGGGGTTGTTACCCATACATTTTGTAAGAGAATGGACCAGTTTTAAAGGATGATGACAACTAATTGGACATCCTTATATCCTCATTTTTCTTTTGAGTGGACATGAATTACATTTGGGTCGTGCATGGAGATGAACGTTACTTTATTCCTATGAAGTTAGTTGTGTTTGTGAACATTAGAAGACCATATTTTTTCCCTTTGAAATAAAATGTGTGGAGGATATTCAGGGGAATGTGGCTATCCATAAAATGTAGATCAGATTTGGGGACCTTGTGGCCTTTTCTATGGACCCTAGTAATGCTTTAAGGTTATATTTGGAGGGATTAACAAACAAAAACATAATATGACCAAGAATATTATTGTTGGAGTACCTATGGTTTGGGAGAAAGGCTTAAGGGTTCTAGGCGTTAAGGGGTTTAGGATTCAAGGGTTAAGGGTAAAGGATAAAGGGTTATGGTTTTAGGGTTAGGGGGTTGAGGCCTAAGGGGTTGAGGTCTAGGTGCCCTTAGAGGTTAGATGTTAATGTATTAGTGTTAAGTGTTTCAAGGGTTAAGGGTTAAGAACCGAAGGCTTGGGGTTTAGGGGATTTAAGGGTTAAGTGCTTAAGGGTCATGGAGTTTAGGTGTTAGAAGTTTAAGGGGTTAGGGGTTTAGGGATTTAGGGGTTAGGTGTTAGGCGTTAAGGGTAAGGGTTTAAGAGGATAAGGGATTAGATATTATGGGGTTCAAGTGATCTAAGTTAGGGGTTGGGGGTTAAGGGGTTAGTGGATTAGGGTTTAAGGAATTAAGGGGTTAGTGGGTCACGAGTTATGAGTGTATGGGTTAAGGGATTATGGCTTTGGAGTTAAGGGGACAGGGAATTAGTGGTTATAATTTGAATGCTTATGGGTTGTGATATTGATCTAGAATTGATCTAAGACAAAGAATAAGGTATTACAGACTCATGTGCATGGATGTGCCTATGTTATTTTATGCAACGGATTGATAAGATTGCGAAATACATAGGCAATGAATTAGTTAAGGAAAACATAACAGGAAACACATATAAACACACCAAGTTTAATAAGGAGTTTACCCAACACTCCTGGGCTACGTCTCCTAGTCCAGCCTTCAGTGGTGGCCTCTCTATTATATTTTCAAGTAGAGATTCGACAAAAGTGAGCTCAATGTGAGTCTCACTCAACAGATACAAATCAGTAAGACTGTACTCGGATTCCCCAAGTCTCTGGAGTACACAGACTCTCCTTACTGACTTTCGACCTCTATTGATCACAGTAGTATGAGCCCAATTTGAGACTCATACATGACAGGGATTACAAAGGAGTGCGCTTGAACCTCTCAAACCTTCTATAGAGTACACAGGCTCTCTAACTCTCTCTATCTCTGTCTTAACTTTGGCTCAATGCTGCCTTTGCTTCTGTAAGTCAGCTCAACTTCTTCTCTCTGCTTTCATCTTACTGCCTACTACTCCATACTCTTAGCTTTTTTCTGCCTGCCTCTTTCTCTATCAATTTGTGGCTTTTAAGCAAATCTGCTTCCCGAATGTTCGTTTCCGCTTCCCGCCTTTCCGGTTCCCCTACCTCTGTCCGTTTCAATTCCTCTGTCCTACATAATCAGTCACTGTATAACACCTCAAAGGGAGGTGGCCACCTAGTTCATAACGGATGAGTTTCAGTTCTCTTGGACATGTTTGAAACGATTGTTTTTTTCCATTAACTCCAAGACTACCTGCGAAACATGACCTTCCACCAATGCATTGTCCATGTCGGACTTCAAATCTTACACAACTCTACCTGTTGACCCCGTCAAATCTAGTCATCCATTGGAACGCGTCTCTGCCATTGATCTGGAGCCTCGAAATACTACGATCATTGTCCATATCGGGTGGATAAGTAACATGATGTTTACTTGTCCGATGTGAACAGTTTTCTCGCTCTTCTGCCAGACACGTGGCACTCATTGTATGGCATTGGGTAGAACTCGATTGAAACCGCTTACCACTTGAAGCCCCTTCGATATTATACCGATTTTGTGGAATCCCACTTCCCATGGAATCAGAACGATATCCATTGCATTTTATAATTTTCCGGGTCCATGTGCTTGCGGCCTTTCCTTCTTTGAGGTTTTTGCCTTGCGATATACGATTAGAAAAACTACCACTAATCACATATCAGAAACTACCCTCATTTCTTGAAATGGCCTATGGATTTCTAATTTGTGATAGCGCGCGTTACCATGGGCCAATGGTCTACGCGCTTGACCGACAGTCCTCGTTGCTCCGTGCTGATCACAAATTGCAACCATTACGAGGATATCTTCGATAAGCTTGATATTTATAAGACTTTTAATCCTAGGCATTATTTTTTAAGAGTTCATGAAAACTTAGAGAGTGTTATAGGATCCAATTTGGATCATGGCCTTCCCATTGAAAAAGATTTTGGACCACCAAAAGTTGGTTTTTAAGAATCAATCAAGTGAAGGTATAGATTCCTTGCTTGCCTAATTTCTATCCATCTTGCACTACTTGGTTTTGAACCTTTGAGCTCAATCCTGAGGTACGCAATGTCCCCTATGTGCATAGTTCTCACCTTCCTGTCCAGAACCATATCTTCCTGCAATTCATTGATATATTTAGGCAACAGATCATCGATAGAAGGCAATTGACTCTACTCTTCGGTATCTTCAACCAATGAAGTTTCAAACAGTCTCAAGCTTTTTGCATTAACTACTGAATAGATGTGCATGTAAGCTGGAAAATCAAGGCAAAAAGCATTCTCACCGATTTTCTCAAGTATCTTGAAAGGTCCATACCTTATCGGCTTTAGCTTCTTACCTTCACCTTGAATTTTGTATTTCCTAATATATAGCTAGCCTTGATCATCAACTTGGAAACTATGCTTAATCCAATGTTTATCATGCCTTGCCTTGTACTTGGCTTGGCTCTTTTCCAACTGTTCCTATACTACCTGGTGAATCTCTTGGATTTGTTCAATGAACTTAGTTTCCTTGTCCACATCACTGTGTCTATCAACCGCTATGTCTTTACCAAAGACAAAATCCAAGGGAGACCTTGGTGTGAAACCAAAACAAGTCTCAAAAGGAGATCTCTATGTAGAAGAATGTTTAGCCTGGTTGTAATCATGTTGCACTTAACACAAATGTTCATCCCAAAGCTTGGGATTCTTGCTGCAATCGCCTCTGAGCAACTAGATCACTGTCTTGTTGACCACCTCTGTTTGGCCATCTGTTTGTGGATGAAAGGCTATGCTCTTCTTCAGTCTGGTGTCCATCAATTCCCATAGACTTTACCAAAACTTCCCAACAAATCGAGAATCTCGATCAGATACAATGGAAGTGGGTAATCCAAAATGAACCCATACATGCTGAAAGAACAAATTTGTTGTTTGTTCAGCTATAATCTGTCTATTACATAGTATTAAAATACACATTTTGCTGAACCTATCCACAATAACATATAAATAGTCATGACCTTTTCTATATTTAGGCAGTCCCCCAACAAAGTCCATGGAAACACTTTCCCAAGGATGAGAAG
>APFE031190550.1:0-18973 GCA_000404065.3 Pinus taeda | reverse complement strand
TTTGAGGAATGCATAACTTTCCAAAATGATACAAGAGTTGGTCCTTAACATGATAATCCAATTCTTCTACTTGTTTGCCATGACTTAACGTTGCATATACATCTTTAAAATCTATATCTTGAGCATACTATTCAATGTAGCTTTCATGCAATACTAAATTATGCTTAAGTATAGTGGATGCATTTATGATTGGTTTGGACAGCATATCTACAACTTTATTGTGTATGCCCTTTTTATATCTGATGACAAGATGAAATTGTTGTAGAAAACCCATCCACCTATAGTGTCTTGATTGCTGCAACTTAGTTTGTGAGTTAAATATTGAAGTGGTTGATGATTAGTATGTATAACTGTCTCTTTGCCCGTTAGATAATGTTTCCACTTTTTCACACTCTGTGCTAATGGATACAACTATTTATCATGTGTGGGATAATTAACTACTACAGAATTAAATGTCTCAGAGTGATAACATATGGGTTTACCATGTTGCATCAACACTACTCCCATGGCATAGTCATTGACATCTGTTTCAATCTCAAATGGTCTTCGAAGATCGGGCAGTGCTAGTACTGGTGTTGTACTAATATTTTCTTTTAAGGTGTCGAAGGCTTTATGCTATTTTCCTCCCCATTGAAACACCTTGTTCAATCCTGTTAAATCATGTAAGGGAGCTGCAATTAAGGAAAAGTTAGAAATAAACTTTCTCCAATACTGTGATGCTCCTAGGAAGCTTCTAACTTCTGTAGCATATTTGGGTTTAGGCTATTTTACAATGACTACAACCTTAGAGGGATCTACCTTCAATTCACCACCCCCTACAATATGACCCAAATAATTCAAAGATGTTTTGCCAAATTCACACTTTGATAGCTCAACATAAATATTTTCTCTTTTCAAAACATCTAGAGTCTGATTTACATGCTTCAAATGTTCTTCCCATGTTTTACTAAATACAAGAATGTCATCTAGATATACAATGACAAAATAATCAATAAAAGGCCTGAGTACATCATTATTACTCTCATGAAAGTAGCAGGAGCATTAGTTAAGCCAAAAGGCATGACTAACCACTCATACAATCCCTGCTTAGTTTTGAAAGCAGTCTTCCATGCGTCTTGCTCTGCAACTCTGACCTGATGGTAGCCATTATGCAAGTCCAACTTGGAAAAGTAAACAACTTCTTTCAACTGATCTAATAGATCATCTATGCAAGGAAGGGGATAACGATTTTTGATCGTTATCTTATTCAGTGCTCGGTAATCAATGCACATTCTCCATGAGCCATCTTTCTTTCTCACCAAGACAATTGGAGACCGACATGGTGATGTGATAGGCCTTATGAACCCTTTCTCAAGTAGCTCCTATACCTACTTCTTGATTTGTGCATTCTCTAAAGAAGACAACCTTTTATACCTATGGTTGTGATTGTTGTTTCATCCCCTACGTCTGACCCCAAATCCTTCTGAATAGTTGTAGCAGTATTCTTCTTTTTTCCATTGTACTTCTTGGGTTTCAGCTCCAGATGCAGAACCCAACAATGTTCATCATCATGCCCATCCTTCTTGCAGTGACTGCATGAAGGTTTGGTCTTTTGTATAGCATTTGCCTTCCTCTATTTCCATTTCTGCTTTCTCTTTTCCTTGTTCTTGTTTGCAATGGGTTTTGATGATCCCCCAACTTCTGGGTTCACATTGTTGCCTCTAGCCTCTAGATGTGTAGCCTAAACAGTTACCTCATCTATGCTAGTGGGATTAAACATGAGAATGGTATGTCTCAAATAACTATGTAGGCCACCTATATACTTCAGCAAAGTTTCAGTTGATTCTAAAGAAATGCCTAGAATCAAAGCTCTTTTTTGAAATTCTTGGGTGTAACTTTGCACACTTTTCCCTTTCAACTGGCGAAGAGTTTGCCAACTCATCATAGCTTGTTGCATATAAGCTAGTGGATAGAATTTTTTTTAATTGCAGAAACAAATTCATTCCAGGTAGAAAGAATTTTACCATGCTTCTTCAAATCAGATTGTGTCCTGCCTTCCCACCATACCAGGGCAATGTCTCCAAGGCGTAGGCTAGCCAGCTGAATCTTTCTCCTTTCTGAATCGATGTTTTGCACTCTGAAATATACATCAATCTGTCTAATCTAGTTATCTAGCTTTTCTGCATTCAATTCTTCGTCATAAACTGGCAAATCAAAGTTCACATATAATTTAATCAAAGAAGGTTTCCTCTTTTTCTTTTTAGGGCTTTATTTATGTGAAGAAGATGATGATGAAGGTGATGATGGAGGAGATGGTGGAGAGGGCTTCTCTTCTTTTCCTTTGCCTTCTAGGTGGGAAACTAGAAGAGGCTCTTCTACTCCTTTATCTTGTTTGGAGGTTGATGACTCTTCACCTCTACCTCTCTTAAAATTCTCTATACATTTATTCTACCATGGCTCTCATGGTCATGAAACTGTCCATGAACTAGGAGTCTGATTCCAAGGGACTTTCTTCTAACATTTTCCTCTTAGGATAGACTCTTCCAATTTATAGGTTAGCTTAAACCAACTCTCCTTCTCCTAATTTAAGCTTTGATCTAGTTACCATTAACAAATAGTCCAGCACAAGTTTTTTTAACCTTAGCAACCTAAATCTCTGATACCACTTGATCTGGAATTGATCCAGGACAAACAATAAGGTATTACAGACTCATGTGCATGGATGTGCCTATGTTATTTTATGCAACGGATCGATAAGATTGTGAAATACACGAGCAATGAAGTAGTTAAAGAAAATGTAACAGGAAACACATATAAACACACCAAGTTTAATGAGTTCACCCAACACTCCTAGGCTACATCTCTTGGTCCAGCCTTTAGTGGTGGCCTTTCTATTATGTTTTCAAGTAGAGTTTTTACAATAGTGAGCTCAATTTGAGTCTCACTCAACAGATACAAATCAATAAGATTGTACTTGGATTCCCCAAGTCTTTGGAGTACGTAGACTCTCCTTACTGAATTTCAACCTCTATTGGTCACAGTAGTATGAGCCCAATCTGAGACTCATACATGACAGGCATTTCAAAGGAGTGCACTTGAACCTCTCAAGCCTCCTCTGGAGTACACAGGCTCTCTGACTCTCCCTGTCTCTATCTTAACTCTGGCTCGATGCTGCCTTTACTTCTGTAGGTCAGCTCGGCTTCTTCTCTCTGCTTTCGGCTTACTGCCTACTGCTCTCTGCTCTTAGCTTTTTCTGCCTGCCTCTTTCTCTATCAGTTTGTGGCTTTTAAGACAATTTGCTTCCTGACTGTTCATTTCCGCTTCCCGGCTTTTCGGTTCCCCTACCTTTGTCTATTTGAATCCCTCTATCCTGCGTAATCAGTCACTATATAATGCTTCACGGGGAGGTGGATGCCTAGTTCATAATGGATGAGTGTTAGTTCTCATGGACATGTTTGAAACGATCATTTTTTTCCGTTAACTCCAAGAATACCTGTGAAACACAACCTTCCACCAATGCATTGTCCATATCGGACTTGAAATCTTATACAACTCTGCCTATTCACCCCATCAAATCTGATAATCCATCATAACGTGTCTCTGCCATTGATCTGGAGCCTCCAAATCCTATGGTCATCGTCCATATTGGGTGGATAAGTAACATGATGTTTACTTGTCCGATGTGAATGGTTTTCTCTCTCTTCTATCAGACACATGGCACTCATTATATGGCATCGGGTGGAACTCGGTTGAAACTTCTTACCACTCAAAGCCCCTATCATATTCTACCGGTTTTGTGGAATCCCACTTTCCACGAAATCGGAATGATATCCGTTGCATTTTATAATTTTTCGGGTCCCGGTGCTTGCGGCCTTTCCTTCTTTGAGGGGTTTGCCCTGGGATATGTGATTAGTGACTTGTCGCTAATCGCATATTAGAAACTACCCCCATTTCTAGAAATGGCCTCTGAATTGCTAATTTGTGATAGCACACATTACCATGGGTCGATGTTCTGCGCGCTTGACTGATGATCCTTGTTGCTCTGCGGTGATCACAAATTGCAACTCTTACGAGGATATCTCCGATAAGATTGATCTTTATAAGAATTTTAATCCTTGGCATGATTTTTAAAGAGTTCATGAAAACTTAGAGAGTGTTCTAGGATCCAATTTGGATAAGTTATTGGGGCCCCTAATCCCCTTATCACAACTATTGAGGGTAACCCTATCAATTTCTCTCATTTCCTTCCCTCAAGGCCCCTTAAGGCCCCTTCTCATTCTCTAATTCTACGATTATATATCTCAGTAAACCATGCTTGAAACTCCCACTTCTACCCATACATGCTACCCTTATATCTCCTTGCCCTGTTCAATACACCAAAATAGCCTGCTCCCTCAAAGTTCATGAGAATTGAACATTTGGAGGTAGTCCTTTAACAACAGCCTCTAAAAGTTTAATTCTAATGACTTTTTTGTTTGGGTGGGAGGGGGGGTGGTCCAAAACTGCCTCAAAATTTTACGTTTTCATGACTTTTAAGGGTGGTTTAGGGATTCTTAGTTAGAGGTTAAGGGGTTAGTGGCTTAGGGTGTAATGGATTAAGGGGTTAATGGTTATGAGTTATGAGTGTAGGGGTTAAGGGAGTATGGCTTGGGAATTAAGGAGATAAGGAATTTAGTGGTTATGGGTTAAGGGCTTATGGGTTATGATAATTAGGCCCTTGATTGCCTTATCACAACTATTGGGGTTTCCCTATCAATTTCTCTAGTTTTCTTCCCTCTAGGCCCCCTAGCTCCTATGCCATGAGTCCCAAGGTCCCTTTTGATTCTCTAATGTTAGGATTATAGATCTCAAATAAACCATGCTCAAACCTCTCACTTCTACCTATCCATGTTACCTTTATGTCCCCTTTCCCCGTTCAATACACTAAAAGATCCCCCTCCCCCAAAATTCATGAGAACTGAACATTTGGAGGCATTCATTTAACAACCACCTTTAAAAGTTTAAGTCTAATGACTTTTTGTTTTTTTTTTTGGGAGGGGGCAGTTTTCAAAAAATGCCTCAAAAAGTTACATTGTCATGACCTTTAAGGGGGATTGTTTGTCAAACAAAACCCCTTAAAACCCACAAGAATTGAACTTTTGGAGGTTGTTTTAGACACCCACACCTTCCCCCCCCCACTCCCCCCACAAAAAAAAGTCATCATAATTGAACGTTTAGAAGCAGTTGTTAAATAACCTCCTCCAAATGTTCAATTCTCATGATTTTTTTTCTTTTTTTTCTTTTTTTTTGGCGATGGTGGGGGGGGGGGGGATTGGGGGGTGTGGTGAGGAGTTTCAAAAAATACCTCCAAAAGTTAAATTGTCATGGATTTTAGTGGGGTTGTCAAAAAACCACCATGAAATATGTATTTTTTGGTATTCATTTTACCACCCCATCTCCCCCCCCCCCAAAAAAAAAAGTCATAAGAAAACAATTTTAGAGGTGGTTGTTAGAAACCCCCAGCCAAAAAAAAAAACAATTTTCATGACTTTAAGAGGCGGTGAGGATTAAAAAACACCATGAAAATATATTTAGGCGAAGTCATTTAAAACCCCTTCCACCAGCGGCCCCACCGCCGCCAACAAAGTTCAATTTTCATGACTTTTTGGGGAGGTTTTCAAAAATGCGCCATGGAAAATATATTTAGGGGTGATAATTTAAAAACCCCTCCAAAAGTCATGATAAAACACTTTTAGAGGAAATTGTTAGAAAGCCTCTTGAAAAAAGCTCATTTTTCATGACTTTAGAGGGGGTTTTCAAAAACTACCCCTAAATCCCTAAAAACAATTTTAGAGGTAGTTTTGGCAAGACCGCCGCAAGCTAAGCCGCCCCTAAAGGCCTTTTTTTGTAGTAGTGTAGGTGCCAATACATATCAAGAGCCACATGTTAATGCATTCTAAGTGCCAAATGTTCCTTTGTTACTTGTCTTCTACTTTCCAATATTTTATCTCAAATAAATTCAAACTTAAACCATGCTAAACCATTCCAAAGCATGTCGAAGCAATCAAGGCATCTTAACACATGCTAATACTTGCCAAGTTCCAAGTGCTAATGTGTGTTGAGGAGTGTTAAACATGTTAGGAGTGGCAGGGCATGTTGAAGAGTGTTAAGGTGTGCCAGAAAGTGCCAATGCATACCAAGGAATGTTAGGGAGTATTAGGGAAACACAAGGGAGCACTAGGTCAAAATGCATGGAATTGAATAAATATGAGGGTGTACCAAGTGTCAATGAGTGCTAGTGTGCCAAGGAGGGAGTGACAAGGTATTCTAGGTAGTGGTGAGGCATGTTAGAGAATACAAGGGAATGTCAATAGGTTCCAGAGTGTGCTAGGGAGTTCTAGGGTGTGATAACATATGTTAAATAGTGCCAATACATGCCATTATATGCAGGGTGTCAGTGTGTGCCAACATGTGTTAAGGAGTGTCAAGGAAACAAAATGGATAACCAAGCTAAAATGCAAGGAAATGAACACATAAGAGGGTTAATAACTCAGGACTTTACCTTTCTCAAAAGGGGCATGTTAGGCACACTAACAATAAGTTCCAATACAGGCCAATTTTCAATACATGCCAAGTGATAATGTATGCTTGTGCATGCAGTGTTATAGGGCATGCTAGTGACTACAGGGCATGCCAACACATGCTACGAGAGTCCTATGTTGTGCTAGGGCATGCCAACATGTGCTTGGGTGTCCTAATCATGGAAAGATGTTATAGTTACAAAGATGTTCCAAGTCATGTGAAGTGTCAAGGAATGTTAGTGTGTGCCAAAGCATGTCAACGTGTGCCAAGAGTGTTGAGGAGTGTTAGGTATTTCTCATTTACACAATTGACTAAAGTTGATTATGTATTAAATAATATGGTTCCTACACACACTAGTGGAACTTCATCTAAAGGGAATATGTTAGAAAATAAACATAATAGAGATGAATCATGTGTTGGCTAATACGAAAACTATACTCTCATTACTTGAGGAAAATGATACACACTAATTACTTCTTAAAATTTTGATTATCTCTAACCACTATGGAATTGAACACATAATGAAAAATACTCCATAACAATGGTCTTAAATGATTATGTTTTGACAAAAAATATACCATGAGTCATATAACGTCATCAAAAACTCATTGGAATGATCAATGATGATGAACATTTTTTTATTGTCACCAAAAGTAACCAAAAAGAGCATTGGTAAGGGACAATAAAAGATTGTCACTCAAAGTGTCAGCAAAGAGAGAATTAGTGATGGGCCTTTAACAACCCTCACCAAAAGTTTCACTAAAAATGGCTTCAGTGGTAAACCTTAAAGGACCATCACTATATGCACTTACAACAACAATTTTTTAAGGACCGTCACCATATGCAACATTGGTCACAAACCTTAAAGGTTTGTCATAGGAATGACCCTCACCAATGACCTTTTTTGTTGTAGTGATTGTGAGATATTTGGATCCAGATCATGAGGCCTTTGTGGTACAGGGGCATAGGATCGAGATCATTATCCAGGACATATAATTTTTTACAGGTACCCTGTGGGTGGTGGGGGAGATACATCCAATGCCGCCTCGTGGGAGGCACATAGGGGAGTTTCTGGATTGTCATTGTGTACTAGGAGCTCATGCAAAGGGCACAACCATCCATATAAATTACTTAGATAGACTCGAGACACAAGTTATAGCCATAGCAGTGGTGTGAATTTTGGGTGTCCATGCTTTTCATCACATCACTAGGGGACAGATGATTCTTATGGAGAGTGTATTGACAAGAACCTACTCTAGGTGGGACTAGATGATGTTGTCGTCATTGAAACAACAATTGAGTCTATGTAGGCAACATACCAATGATAATTGTTCATTTGGGATAGTTGTATGCTCGTTCTTCTTTGAGAATATCCTGACTATCCAACCACATGTACATATCTATGATGGGGGCCCGCAAGAGCATAGGATGTGCCACTGTGGGTAGCTACTGTGATGAGGTGGAGGAAGGGGAGTCAGACGGGTGTTATAACATGATTTCTTTTGCACATTAAGACTAGATTCCATTGTACATAGATGACTATCCATATAGTGGAATGAACTATTAGGGGGATCCTCACTTACCACTTCCACCAAGATGAGCATGGGGTCCAGATGGTAAGTGAAAGTTTCTATATGGTTGGTGCATTTAAAGTTTAGGAAATATGTGTATATGGTACTAATTTCTAAACATGTGGTATGCAGATATAGCACCCATGAAGCTGACAGAATATACAAGGCGATTTGCAGCACCTAGGACTGCATATCAGTGTGGTTTGACATCACAATAGAGATTAGGTGGTGATGCTCTACTGGATGATCTTTGTTGTAGGTTCGACGTGATATTGACTAGGGTGACAGAGTGTGAATGGCATGAGTTAGGATATTGGTATATGGATGAATGCACTAGTCTTGCCTTAGAATGGTGAGGTATCATGACGCGCATAGCTATGGACGATCATGTAGTTCAAGACTTATGGGTTGGTGGGATGGAGCCATTAGCTTGAGAGCCTCCAAATGATAGTGATTAGGCATAGGGACATGTGGGTCCCCATTTTTGGTTTTTTTTGTAACGTGTTATGTGCATGTTGAATGTATTCAGAGTAATGGATTCCAAACACTATATGTTGGATATTATGAAACATAATATGGTTATGCATCTTTTCTGATGATTGTGGTTCACCATTTGTTTATGCTATGGATGTCTTCTTGTATATGCATGTGATAAATACCAATCTAGAATGTTATTTGCAATGGTATCTACAAAGTCATTTTGTGCTCTACGAACATGACTAAATGTAATGGATTTAAATTCACATGTCAAAAGATTAACTCGTAGATATTTTCTAAATAGGACAGGATTACGCACATGATAAACGTCATTCAATTGCATGACAAGTAGCATGGAATCAAGACAAACATGAAGGTGAAGGATGTGACAATCAAGGGAATTGGCTAAGTAACCTATCACAACATCATATTCTACTTGGTTATTAGTGGCAGATCCAATGTAGATGCCATTGGAGTGGACTAACAAATGAAAGGGGGTGAAAATGGCTCAATATGTTGAGGCTAGATTCCTATAGAAGTGACTCGCACCATCAACATAACTGATATGAGGTGTGGATGAATGATCCATATAAAATAGGAAAGAAGACAAGAATGATATGATGGGGGATGAAGGCTACCTAAATGCAAGAAAAAAAAAGAAGATACAAGTATTTCGATGGGAAATTATATGGGTAAAATTTCTTGAGGTAAAGAGAATTGTGAGGGTTAGGAAGGATTTCTCCTTTTGGACCCTCTAAAGGGTATGGCCTTTTTCCCAAACACTTATGGATGACATAAGGATCTTTTTATAAAGGTTCAAAATTCCCATGTCCCAAGACATCATGAGCTTGGTCATAGACAAGAAGAAGGTCGCCTTCATGAAAGGTATGAAAATGCACTTTTCAGTCAGACTGAGCTTTGGTGCACTTCTTGGCCATTTTGATGGTTTTCAATGCAACACGGCAGTCTTCATTGGCATGCTCAAGTATGATAAGTTGTTGCTCTAGACATTGGGTCTGTGAGAAGAGTTCGACAACAAGGTGGAGGGAGGAGATTTCACACTCAATTGGTAAGAATTTGTCCTCTTTGAAAACAAGGTGGAAAGGAGTGAAACTAGTGGTGATTTTGACAGAGTTTCTATAGGCCCACAAAGTAGGGAAGAGCATAAGATGCTAGTTCGTCTTGTGTTTATTCACCATCCGCTGAAGGATATTTTTAAACATTTTGTTGGTAGCCTCAACTTAGACATTGCCTTGGGGGTAGTAAGATGATGGATATTGGTGTTCGAAGCCTTATAGAGAGGACAACTCATGCTAGATCTCATCTTCAAAGTGTTAGCCATTGTTGGGATAGGGTCCCTTATTGTCAATTTTGGGGCAAAAGCCCAAGTTTTGGGGCACAAATCCCAATTTTTGTTGTATAAAATTTAAATTCTCCACAATTTGTGGTCATAGAGCGCGTAGATAGTAAAGTTTCATAAAGGGTTTTACCCTTATTTTATGTAAGTTAAGTCAGCTTTTGAGATCCACCCATGGTCCACAGACCATGGGATGTATAAATGGGTGTGGCTTAGGGTGTCTAAGAGAGATATGGATAATGAAGACAAATGTAATGGGTCAGTAAGGGTAAGAGTGAAGAAGTCTTAGAGTAGAAGAGAGTCTCTGTAGCTGTGTGTGCAGAGGCCTAGACTAGAGTCCGCAGCTAAGTGCGTAGGGAAGTCCTGAGTCTGTAAGCAGAATTGAAGCATTAATAAAGATATTATTCAAGTAATTCCTATCCTGTTTGTTTCTGTTTATATGAATGTGCCTCTTGTTATAATGGGTTTATGAAATAATGGTGTATTAATGTGTGACTTTATGATTGATATTGTTACATGAACACAATTACTGTTAACTTTTTAGTCGAAGATTATCTTATTGTATGGGGAATTTATCAACACTTAAGATGATATGGGTAATTGTTGGGTTAAGAGTAATCTTTGATGCACGTAAGTAGCTAATTCACATATTCAGGGTCCACGAAAGACAATCATGAACGTTCGCAGAGGTATAGAAGCTGATTAAGGGTAGTTATATCAATTAACCCTAAAGGCTTATTAACCTATGCGAAGACATATTTAGGGCATAAAACGACATCACGCTCATCTCTGGGTGCGAAAAATTGGTTCCATCATCCCCCCATATTGCTTCGGGTGAGACTTTAGTCTACACTTCGTGGATTGATGCCAAAAGGGCCAGTAGTGTAGGGATTGTGTTGGAAAAACTAACTCTAAACCTGGGTCAGGATCCAGTAAGCCAACAATTGGTTCCATTGTCAGGACTAGGATCTACATAAAAAGGTGTATGATGTCGTAGCACTGGAATCCAACAAAGAAAGAAATTGAGGAGTGGTTGGATAGAAAGATCCATGAATTCACGACGCGAGAAAACAGAAATTCGTGCCTAACAAAAGAATAGTGGTTGGACAGGTATTTGTACATAGAGATATAAAAAATGTTCTTCTGTTTGTTCATGATCGATCTATACGACTGAATCGCTAAATTGGCAGACGGCTAGGGAAGGTGGAGGCTTGATGTTAAAATAGTGTGGACCCTAGAGCTAGTGAAGAGATTGGAAGCCTCTAAAGATAAGATGGCATGCACTATCGATCACTGGCTTGATCATGTCATAGGAGGATTTGTGACAGAATTTGTGGTCGATACCTTGGTCAGTTATAGCGAAGTAGAGCGATGCTTCTTGAAGGGACCGCAAGGTAAGTATTTAAGATCTTTGAATATTTGGATTAAGATGCTCTTGTGTGAAAAGTGGTTATGCCATTACCTTGATGCTTGGAGCTACACGAAGTGGAAAGTTCTTCAGGCACAGAGGGAGAACAAGTCTTGAATAGAGTCCACTGATTAGGCCTCCTCTGAGTGATGATGATGGAGCAGGACAAGCTTCATCGTAGAGTGTTGTCTAGTTAATAAGACAAGGGTTTCTGTGAATAACTCATCCACCCACACCACCCCCACCTTCACCTCCACAACATACACCTTCGCCCACACCACCACCACCTCCGCCACCATTCAATATGTCGAATACGTTGAAGTTTCCCATTTTCAAGGGCTTGGGAAATGAGGAACCAGACTAGTTTTGGTTCATGGAAAAGGGCTTGTGGACAACATAGAATATTACAGATGATCATATAAAGAAAGCGCAAGATCACATGTTAACCTAGTACATCAAGTACTACACTGATAACCTGATGGCATTGTAAGTGGACACTCAGACTGTGTTGAATAAGGGATTCAGTAGCCCCAAATCTGAATCACAATTAGTCGTGGGATTCAAGGAAATCATGATGAGGACAGGAGAAACACCCTAGGAGTTGGATCAGAGAATGAAGTGCCACATCCAGAAAGCTAACATGAATCTCACTGATGGGCAGCACTGTGAATGGTTTGTAGCATCATTCCTGCCTCACCTAAGGGTTGTCCTATCACAACAAAAGTTTGGGACCCAGGCGGAAGCCCTGGAAATTGTGATGAGATTGCATGAGACATTGATTTAGGACACTACATTGGGATTTCAACATATTCACGTGGAGTTGCAAAATCTTTGCCTAGAGTTTCAAAGCCTGAGGAAGGATAGAGCGGCTTGGCTAGAGGTGTGTGAATAAATTTATTTTCCTAAAGTGTAAAAGCTAGTGGCATGATAAAGATCACTACCCTAGCTTCACGAATTATGTTGCAGGAGGAGGGCCAAAACCTCCGATTTCAAAAGCTCAAGCAGGTCCAAGTACAGGGATCGTGTTGTGGTGCACTTTGTGTCAGGTAGTTAGAAAACATGTAACAGACAATTTCCACTTGCTATAGAAATTTCTACAGAAACCGCAACGGCTCTTCTATAAATTTTGTATCGGTGGGTCACAATGAGCGTAAATGTAGTAGCTATGAGTTGATGATGGAAATAACACCTGCATATTAAATGCGAGAAAAAAACTCAGCCTCTGGATCAAGGCACTAGGGGAGTATGTGCAGGATATTAGGGCTGCGGAAGAGGCCAAGGAGGAGGAGGACCTGTGAGAGGTCGAGGACAGGTTATTTTCTATAATTTTGGAGTTCCAAGACACTAAGTGTGGGAATGTATGAGCCAAGTGTGCCTGTCGTGCTAATATTGTACTTAGTTTGACCACATGATAAAAGAATGCCCTGTATTGATAGTTAATATGTAGGAGAAGAGGGCGCAGCCTCAGCAACCTACCCAAAACCTATAGATGATGAGGGCAGAACCCCGTGAAGAGGATCCCAATGTGAATATTCTGCGAAGTGGAATGATGACTAGCGAGGATAGAGGAAAGAAACCTGAAGAAGGTGAGTGGTTCCACAAGGCTCCAGAAAAAGAGGTTGGCTTTAACTTGGAGAACATGATAGAAACATTCATGGAAGAAAAGAAAAGCTTTGCTAAGGCCTCTACCTTAGGAAGTCAGGATAAGCTATCTGAAGAAGTTGACCCTTTTATGCTTACTACCTTCTTGGAGACCTGTATGAAGCTGCTACGCAATAGCAAGGATGTGAAAGGATTACATGAGTTGATAAATAAGTGTGTTGGTAAAGAAAATGCTCCTAAAGGACCTTGCGTAGTCAGAGAAATTGGTAAGCATAAGGCAAGAACAAGGCATGAGATGAGGCTCACTGTGAAAATAGGAGAGTATGAAATGGATCAAGTTATTTTGGATCTTGGGTTAGACGTGAACGTATTTCCTAAACATACACGGGAAAGAATGCGGAGACCTGCACTGCAGTGGTCTCTGATCCAATTGCAGATGGCTAATCAACAAAAGATTATCTCCATGGGAATATTGTAGGGAGTAACAATAGATATAGAAGGTGCGAGCACATTGGCTAATTTTGGAGTAATAGTGATTTTTGATGACAATAATCCCTACCCTGTGCTCCTAGGAATTTATTGGGCTATCGACATGATTGGGGCAATCAATTTGAAGAAGCATACAATGTCATTTGAGTGGAAATTGCTCTGCATAGTAGTACCTTTGGACATGTTAGGTTCCTATACCAATAGGAGCCATAATTTTGATTGACTAAGGTTAAGCCTTGTAATATTGTACATACCATTGCTTTCTGCAAATGTTTTCCATATTTAAAAAATAAAAATAAAAAAATGTAAAGAGGGTATGTCCTAAAAGAATAATCAAACAACAAAAAGAGTGAAAATAGGTCACAAAAAAATGAAAAATATGAACCCCAAGAAAACAAAAAGACCATGAAAGTGTGCAAGTCAAAAGGATACTACTGTTTACTTTTTATGCTTAATGAATGATTGTGTGCAGCTTGTCACTTATGCCACAATCCATGAATAGCCAAAATGTTTACACCTGGCTATTTCATGTTTTCAATTTCATGTCTATAGATAGAGAATAAAATTTGACCAAACAGTGTAATCTTGGCAGATAATTAGATAGGTAGAGTAAATAAAGGAGCTCAATTGTTTAAACTGAGCCCATGGATGAAATAAGGTTTGATTTAGATAGTTTGCTATGTAAAGAAAAGAAAAATATTGATAAGGGTTTGCTAGCTTAAACGCACCCTAATAAAGTGAAGAAAAAATGGTAGAATGAGTAGATGGGTAAGTAGAAGAAAGGTTGTAGAAGTATGGTGATTGATTAGACAAAAATCATATTTATCATTTTTCATCATATGTACCAAATATGAATGGAAAATCAAGCATGCAAATGGATTTCAAAGTCATTGAATTAACCTCCCTATTACAGGCATATTTGGGCACTGCAACCCCAATCACACATGTCCATAAACGAAGGGCTTCTAAGTCCCTAAAAGTGTTGTTTCATACCCTAAAGGAGCAAGTCAGCTGATTACATCACCTCCCAAAAGTTCTCCATGAAAATTTGCTCAAAACTGGTCAAAACTAGACCATACAGACTGCTCAGTGCTAAGGGTGCGATGCATCTCACCTGCCACATGCAAAAAGTGCGATGCATACTAAAAATCCCTTTTGTGGGGTGCGATGAGTGAGAGCAGACAAATGGTAGAAGTAGTTGGCTAGGTGGAAACCCAGAGAATCTTCTAGAAACTACCCATTTGACACTTGCCTCTCTAAATTCGCCCAGGGATGAGTAAGAGATCATGAATCTCCAAGTGGAACCAAGAACTATCAAAGAGAGGACACTAATAAAAATCCCAAAAGCTGACTCACCCACCTACAAACATATATATATGGATCCCTCATCCCAGAGATCTAGAGGCGGGAATCTTGTATTTTGTAAGGAAGTGCTGTTGCTTTCTTTGTGGAACATCATAGTGTTGGCTGATTTAAGCTTTTCACGAGGGCTTTCATGCTGGGAGGATGACGCTGTGTCAGATCAATGGGTTGTAATCCTCTCTTCTACTCTTTCTATTAATAAAGCTATTTGAGTTTTCCTCCACATTCTTGTATGTCTGAGTTGATATATGCATTTGTGTGGTCAATATATATCCGGTCCTATATTGTTTATGATTGTAGATCCCTATGCTTTGATGGTATTATGTTGCTTTGACTCTACAGGTGTTCTTTGAAGTGGGACAAGCAAGGAAGGAGTGGCAAAGATCTGTCAAAGGGGAGAGGAAACAAGCAAGGAACCAAGCGAAATACTGAGGTTGGTAGCCTCTGGTTCTCTCTCATCTACTTCCCATAAAGGAAAACACAAGTAAATTTAGTTTGTTTGTTTCTAAGATAGCTACCCGTCTTATTGGAACTAGCAGCTCTGAATGGACACTAGATTTCTTGATAAAAAAATGGTGACTTCGCTGGGGAGAAAATAGCTTGTTTTCTTGTTTATAATTGTTTTCTTTATAAACTACAAACGGAGCCTGAAGTTAAGCCAGCTAACCTTTGAACTACATTTGCTATGCAAGTGCAAAGTAGATCAATGCTGCTTCAATCCATCTTCAGGTTTTTTTTATAAACTAAACAATTGATTTTCAAACATTCTAATTTCCCTGGTGGTGGCTCAAGTAACCTCATTAGATCAGCCGCTATGATTTTTATTTATTGACTATCATTAGCTCAGCCTAAATCCTTGAACTAAGCTGCAAACTGTGACCAAAAACCAAGTTAAAGTCTCGTCCCTGGACCATCACACTATCTCCTTTTGACAGTCTGGATGCATCGGACCTCCCATGTGTAGTAGGCGAGATGCGTCCCTGTTTCCCTGTGTTACAAGTGCGATGATCAGATAAGACTATTTCTTCCTCCAGATTTTGGTTTTTCTTCACTCTCTTTAGCTTTATTCAGGAGTTTTGCTATCTGTGATCAGTATACCACTGTTGAAACTCCCTTACCTTACATTATTTAGCCTCCATTGTACAAAGAATTGTAAATTTTTTATTATGTATTTTTCGCCATTTACAGTTCTCCTCTACAAAGAAGTAGCTTAATCGAGCTGTCGTCTTTTGATTTGGAAGTGTCGAAAGTGTCGTTTTCAAGCAAAGAAAAGAATCCTACTCCTTTTGATGGTTAATTACACTATTACTCTTGTATTTGATTTGAATTGATAGTATTTCAAGTGTCGAAAGTAGTTTTCAAATTGAAGTTGAAAGTGTCATCTTAGTCTTCCTTTTGTTTTTCAAATTCGAAATTGCAAAGTGGTCTTAGCCTTCCTTTCATTTTTTGAATTCGAAATCGCAAAGTAGTCTTCCTTTCATTTTTTGAATTCAAAATCGCAAAGTGTCGTCTTAGTCTTCCTTTCATTTTTTGAATTTGAAATTACAAAGTTTCGTCTTTGTCTTCCTTTGGTCTTTTGAAGAGAAAATTGTTAGTACTGTCACTTTGAGAGAAAAGATAGTTCAGATTTGTACTTAACATTCTTTTTGTCATTCACACTTTAAGAAAGCGGAAAAAAAATACATGCATGTGCATTTGCATTTAGACTTCTTGTTGATTTTGATTTAGGACAGTGCATCTAGTGTGTGCTCTCTTCTCTATGTTGAAAGAATCTCGCTTCTCTCTCCTTAGTAGCTAGGATTTTCATTGCAAAAAGGAAGAGTAAATGACTATTTATCATCTTAGATTGCATATTTAGGAATTTTATATCTACATCATGTGGTGAACCTTAAAGGAAAACTTGTTAAGAAAGATCAACTATAAAATAAATTCAATGAACATAAAAACACTTTGGAACCTAATGCACAACATTTAGAAGTCTAGGCTAAAGACATATTCCGGCGTCGTAAAGCCTGGTAGCTATTGCTTTCATTGTAGGTTGGGTGATTCTTCCTCTTTGAGACAACAAGTGCCAGTATGGACATGTGCTCCCACGTATCGTTGAGTATATATTGGGAGACCACAATAGGATATATCCTTTATCCTTAGGAAGCCATGTCTACCGCCCTATTGATCGTAATGCACTGAACACATCATTCGAGAAGATTGATTGTTGTACTGTAAAAAGTATTTTGCAGTTTTGCGATTGGTTTGGTAATCCCTCTGTCTAGATTTCTAGAGTAGTCTCTTTCATTCCTTTTTAGACTTCTTAAAAGAAAAGGTCCATCTGAGCACTTGTTATTTCAAGCTCATTAAAAATCGAAGGCGACTAGAGTCATCTTTAGCTTTTTCTCGACTCTTAAAAATTGAAAAAGCAAGTTGTGTCAAAGTGTCATAAAATTTATTTTAATCAGAATAACGTCACTATTCCCTCGTTGATCTTAGGTTGAGAAATTGGAGTCCACCAACCAAGGATTTCCCCTTGGGGGAATCCTAGTCCTTTCTCCTCTTGGGGGGATGTTGGTGCACCTCATATGGCCACATTGTCCCTTCCAGGACTGACGATTGGCCTGCCAGTATGGCTCTTCTCAACCTCTGTCATTCAAAGCACTGTGATTCCTAAGCAATAAAATCAGAAACCAGATGATACTAAAGCTACCCCCCAACCTTCTACTTTGTTTGTTTCTCCCTCTCCTCCCTCCTCTTCTCTTGGTAAAGTTGATAAAAACTAAAAACCAAGTAACTGAGAAGAAGAAGAAAGGGAAGGAGAAGAAGAAGAAGGAGCCAATGGCCAAAAGGGGCAACCATTCATCGTCTAGCAAAAATCCACACACTGCACCATCCAAACTTAAATCTCCATGTGTCATTTGAAAAGGGGACCACTATCATCGTGATTGTCCTTACATCCCATGGATCTTAAGGGACTAGTCTCCTCGTTTGCACAATCCGGTGTCATCAACCTCTCACGATCATGCTGAGAGTACACCATCAACTAATGAAAATGAAGTCAATGGACAAAAAGGAAGATATAAATTTCCTTGTAGACTGTGTGAAGAAGATCATACTGTCCACCATTGTCCCTTCCTAGACGAAGCTAAAAGAGTCTTGGATAGCTATCCTGCTTCACTACTACAGCTTCCTCCTGGATACAAGAAACTCTTGCGGAGTCCATCGCTAGTTGAAAGTCTGACTGACACACCTTTGTGGTCGATCGAAGCACCTACCATTGAATATAAATCCTCTAAGTCCACATCGGACCAAAGTCAATAGGTCGATATGGCAATCGACCTAGTTTTGTCTTCAGAAGGTCTACCCTTAGATGATACAGTCACCAAGGAGAATGAGAACGACACCGTTCAAATTCTCTTCGTGAACAAAGACTCCAATGAACATGGGGGAAATCTACCCGTTCCTTTACAGTAGGAAGGAAGTTCATCGGAGACATATCCGGCCATTTATTCGGTCCCAACTCCAAGCAACCTAGTCATTTCCTTCGATTGGAATCTACCAGGCAGACCCCATCTACCATCTAATGTACCGTTCCAAATCATAGTACAAGCTTACAGAATGGTCATGGTCGGTACTATCATAGATGAAGGGGCTTCTGTGAGTATCCTTTCCTCGACTGCTTGGAAAGCGCTTGGTTCACCATCGCTTCTGCCTGAGATGCGAAATCTGATAGGCTTCGATAAAGGAACCAGTCGACCATTAGGGATCCTTCCGAACTTGCCTATAACTTTGAGAAGGAAAACCGTTTATCTGAATGTAATGGTAGTCTAAGGACCTTTAGATTACAATCTACTCCTTGGGTGTGACTACATCTATAGCATGGGAGCCATTATCTCCTCACTCTTTCGAGTGATGTGATTTCCACATCAAGCCAGAGTGGTCCAGCTCGTAGACCAGCTTTCATTTCCCGGCTCACACATAGCTAATAGTTAGCTGCCATCCCTAACTGGTCTTTTTGTGCAAGTAATATCTCATCAATCTCCAGTCCGTGTTGGGTTGTGTTATATTCTTTTCACGACTAACCTACGTAGTGAACCAGGGCGTTAGAGGGGGGGTGGAGCCCCCCCTTCATTACACCGATTGCGCAACGGGGGGGTCACAGGGGGGGCAGCAGCCCCC
>APFE031190548.1:0-14966 GCA_000404065.3 Pinus taeda | reverse complement strand
ATTGTCAATGAGACCTTATTTCAGATTAATCACATCGTTAGGATTTGGTCGACATTTTGATCTAACTAATGTGGTTCATCCTCGGGACAAAGGTGAAATGATCCATCAATCATATTTTTTCTTAGAAACTTGAAGTCAAGCTCATTCAAGTTGACGAGCTTTATTAGCCAATTCCATTTCGTGTAGTGTGACAATGTTAGATCTTAGGTTTTTGTGATGCATATTGTAAATGAGAATGACTTTCGAATTAATCACATCATTATTATTTGGTTGACGTTTTGAACCAACTAATGTGGTTTATCCTTAACAAAAAGGTAAAAATATCCATCAATTGGGTTTTTTCTTAGCAACGTAAAGTCAAGCTCATTCAAAGTGACGAGCTTTATTAGCTAATTACCTTCCTCGTAGGATTATGATGTTAGATCTTAGACTTTTGTGATCCATATTGTAAACGAGAATGTCTTTCAGATTAATCACATCATTATAATTTGGTCAATGTTTCAAACCAACTAATGTAGTTCATCCTTAGGGGCAAAGGTGAACAAATCCATCCATCAGATTTTTTCTTAGCAACTCGAAGTCGAGCTCATTCAAATTGATGAGCTTTATTAACCAATTCCCTTCCATTTAAGGTTATAATGTTAGATCTTAGACCTTTGTAATCCATATTGTAAATGAGAATGTCTTTCAGATTAATCACATCATTAGGATTTGGTTGATGTTTCGAACCAAATAATGTGGATTTTGGTTTTGTTGTGGAGGTTGTTGTGGAAATGGCAATGAAAGTTGAGGGTTCTAATTTTGAATTTGTGGCTGCTCAGTTTGTTGCTGATTATGTGGGGGAGGATAATTTTAATAAGATGGAGGATATTGATAATATTGAGCAAATCTCCCATAAGGATTTTGTACTCCTTATGCCCACGGTTGAGATTGAGGTTGAGGTTGAGGTTGAGGCCAAGGTTGCTGGAAAGAATTCCATTTTGGTGAGGGTTGAAGATACGTTTGATTGTTAAATCCCTGATATTTTGGCCCCAACCAAGGTCTTCTTATAACAAAACAAAGAGATTATGCAAAATTTGGGACTATTTCCTCTTGAAACATAGCCTTAAGACCTGGGATTGACGCACAACCCTTGGTCTCATGGCTTTTCGAACAAATCATACAAGTTTCTACAATTTTTGCATCTAAAAGGCATTCCCTTAGAGCATGCTTTTTTTCTTCATTTTGGACAAAAAATGGCTAGAGCATCAGCCTCTGTTTTCTACTTGTTTTGAATTTAGGGTGTCTAGTTGCTCACTAAGGCTCCCTAGAATGTCAGTTTTAAACTCATCAAGCATATTGCGAATTTCTACCCTACTTACAGATCCAGTTGCAGATTTTTTTACTCTAACAAGAGAAGGATTTCTCGGCCCTTTCCCTATTTTAGATTTCCCTCTTGAGAGATGAACACATAGTTCTCCTATATCACTCAATGGAAGTTGATAGATATCTCCCTTCCCCATCATGTTAAGGATATCTATCCACTCATCTCTAATAGATTTTAATAAAATAGCTTTCAAATTTTCTTCATCTAAATTGTTCATCTTTTCTCTTTTCAAATTATAGTTGAATCTCTCAATCAAATCTTCTAAGTTTTCATCCTCTTTTTGTATCATTTTGAACACCTCATGTTTATGATTGGTAGGCATGCAATAATCCAAGTACCTACCAAAAAATGCCTTTTTCATGTCATTCCATGTTCTAATGGATTGAGTGACTAACCCCATGAACCATTTCAAAGCATCTCCTTTCAGTAGTGAAGGAAACAATTTGAATTTTTGAGAGCCTTCTAGATAGTCATACGTTCTGCACAAGACTTCAAACTCAAACAAAAATGTTTCAGGGTCCTCACTTCTCAACCCATAGAAGTTTGGGAGGACAGAAGGTGAGATATTTTTCATTGTGGCATGTGTTTCCTCATCCACTATAGGGAATCCAAAAGAGTTATCTATTTCTCTATTTCATCTTCCTCCTCCATTATTGCCTCTACCTCCTCCATTATTGCCTCTACCTCCTCCATTATTTCCTCTACCTCTTCCTCTATCCCCTCCTCCAAATAGTGAGAATTATCCATCTTGTTCCTCTTCTTCCATTATAGTTTCTTCAGAGTCAGTATAGGGTTCAACTTGTAAGGTTATTCCCTCCTCCTTTGGTTCTTATATTAATGGACTATGGGAGAGAGGTTCTACTTCTTCTTCTCCACTAGGTACTCCTAATTCTTCAACTACAATGGGCTCTCCTGTGAAGGTAAGAAAAAATATTCTTGCTGTTGGAGATTCGAAATTTTTCTCCCCCAGGACAGTCTTGGTAGAAGAAGTAGGAGATTCTTCTGATTGGATTTCTGCCCCTAGAATTCCAGGAGTCCTATGGCTAGGAGTATGAGTTTGGGATGGAGGTGTGTCTTTTCTTGCTCTCGATGGAGTGGGTGGTGTTGTAGGAATCGAACTTCTACCCCTAACTATAAATATACCCCTAGAGTCTCTTTCTCTATGCATGCAGTGGGAATTGTTGGAAGATTCCAAGCAAATCCAAAGGAATCACACCTTCATACAGTCAAAAGGATCTTCAAATATCTTCAAGGAACACAGAACTTTGGTTTATGGTATCCTAGAGATACAAATATTACACTTCATGCATATACAAATGCAGATTGGGCCGAAAGTGTTGATGACAGAAAAAGCACTAGTGGTGGTGCATTCTATATGGGTTCTAGTTTAGTGTCTTGGTTCAACAAGAAAAAAAGTTCAATTGCATTATCTACAACTGAAGCAGAATATGTGGCTGTTGCATTTTGATGCACACAACTACTTTGGATGATGCAAACCTTGTAAGACATTCAGATCACATGTATTCCACCCATCTCCATTCTATGTGATAATACAAGTTCCATCAATATTTCAAAGAATCCAATCATGCACTCCAAGACCAAGCACATACCCATCAAATATCATTTCCTACATGAACAACTTCTTGAACAAAAGGTCAAATTGGTGTATGTTCCCTCCAAAGAACAGACTGCTGTTGTATTCACTAAACCACTACCCAGAGAGACATTTGAATATCTCAGACAAAAGCTGGGAGTAGTTTCTGCATCATCCTGATGTTAAATCCTATTTTTCAGAGAAAGGTGGTTATACGCGCGTTTCATGAAGCATAGTCATGTACATACGCCAGTTTCTATGGGCACAGTTGAGTATATGTTGTTTTGAAGAAAAGCAGTGGGCCAAACTCAAGAAAAAAGGGGTCTGCTATGGTTTTGTCAATTATTTGCTCTGTTTGATCATGGTTTCAATCTACTGATATATTGGTCCTTATAGTGTTGTTGATTACTTGATGTATATCTGATGATGATGATGCTTTGATATCTCTTACTGACATATGCAATGATCAGATCTGATAGTGAACAGGAGGAACAGGTTCAGGGGGAGAACACGACTGATGACATTTTGGGAACTAATGATGTACATATACAGGTTGCTGATGTTGTTGACAGACGCTTATGGTGCATATCATATATGTTGTATGATAGTTGCTGATGACTATCATAGTCTTGTTTAGGTCTTTGGTCTTTGTTAAAAATGTGATGTATATCTTTTAAAGACCCATGAGTCATATGATGTAATTTGTAGTCCCACTATGCATGGATGGATGATGTAATGTTTCTTGTTTTTGACATGTATAAACAATTGATATATCCCCACTTGCTTGGGTAGATAGTCAAATTTGGTATATCCCCACTTGGTTGGGAGATGGATGTATGTATGAGTCATTGGTGATAGGAAGGTCATTTGTGATGTATGTATAGAGTCATGTTATTCTTTTAGAACATATTTTTGTAGACTTTTCTTATGCTCAGGGGGAGCATGGAATCGATCATGGGAGCTCAATAAACACACTTCAGCATATCAGAGAATTCAACATGCACTCAGGGGGAGCATGACCCTTTGACCTTGATGTCAAAGGGGGAGAGTGACTTGGTGTGGTTGTTGCCATCAAGTCCAAAGGGGGAGATTGTTGCCATTATTATTTATGTGTTGTACTTGATGGCAACCCACTTGAAGCAGAACAAATCACTTGCATATGGTAACTAGATGAATCTACAGAAGAGATATCAGTTGTGACAGAATGCATGGCAGTAGTGTTTACAAATGTGATGAAATGTAGGGCAGCTTCAATGAATCAGTTCAGAAGGCAACTCACTCAAATGAAATATCATAGTATAGCAGGTAAACAACATAGAATTATAGATCAGTCATCACAGAATGAAGAAAGAGAGGTATACGCAGGTTCACCATTGACCAAGCTGCGTATACATGTAGGTTCACCATTGACCAAGTCGCGTATACGTACACACGTACTTTCACAGAAAGAAAAGCATGTATACCTTGGAAAACTAAATTTTTGGTCTGAATTATTTGGTCCATGGTATTTTGATCCATGGTATTGGTCCAAGGTATATGGTCTGAGGTATTGACCCTAGGTATTTGGTCCAAGGTATTGGTCCTAAGTGGTTTTGGTCCATTGTAATGAGAAAGGCCTAAAACTATAAAAGGAGGAGAAGATCATTAGGCCAAGGTGTGCAAGTATCGAATATCTGATGAAGTGTGAGATCTAATATGCAGTTTATTGGCTTATGGTGTTGTGCTTGATCTGAACCAAGGATGAACCTTAGTGTTTAATAAAGGATAGGATCTAATGATGTATCAGGATCTTAAGGTTTGAAGTGAATTATCTTTATGTGGTTTGATCATGTATCTGAAATAATTGGTGCATGTTGTAGTCTGTAAATATGATGATCTGGGTATAACTGAAGTCTGGTATAGTTGTAATGTTTAAATCATGATTTACAAATCTGTACGCAGGTTCACTTTAGAAAAGAAGCATATACACATTGGTTCTGCATATCAAAGCAGCGTATACATCATAAATTTGATTTGCAGATCTGTACGCTGGTTCACTTTGAGGAAAGCGCATATGCATGCAGGTTAGACACATGGAAGTAGAGTATACCTTATAAAATATGTTTTAGTTTCTTCTATTTGCTGTTGTAGTGTTCTAGGTTCTAGCTTGGGCTCTGGTTACTATATTCTGGTGACATCATTATGAATGATTAGATTGATGGGTTGTCAAAGTGATTGACCGATTCGGTTGTGGTTGGTTCAAAAAGAGATTGGTTGATGTAGATATATTTGATGATTGAGTGATGTTGTTGATGGATCTAGTTTGAAAATTTATGAAACGTGGTCCCTGGAAGAAAAGAGAAGGTTGTAGCCTTCTCTAGGTCGGCACCTACATACTAGTATACATATTAGCTAGTACAAGAGCTAGGGGGTTGTAGCTCCCTTCCAGTAGAAGCTGGAGAATGAGAGAAGGTTGTAGCCTTCTGCAAGTAGAAGCCTGGGCACTAGTATATGACTGAACTAGTACAAAAATTGTAAATAGAATTCTCTTATTATTAAAAGAAGGCAGAGACGATTGTAGCAGGTGGTTTTCACCCACATTGGGTTTCCACCTTATATCTTAGTGTTCATGTGTGTTACTTATGTGTGATGTTTTATTCTGTTTTTACTACACTGTGTAATGAATTCTTGATATACTGGTTAAAGTTCAATGCATGATAATTTGGGTAAATCTATAGATCTCTACATATACGCTGGTTGCATTAAGTACAGTTGCGTATACATCCTAATTCACTAAGCTGAAGTAGTGTATACAAATCAATTTTTAAAATTAAATTGTTGATTTGATAATACTGATTAACGCCCGCCACCCCCCCCCAGTATTATTTCCAATAATTGGTTCAAAATATGTAGACAAATTCAGTTCACAATTATAAGAAACATCCATATCAAAAGGTGATTCAAAATCATCTACATCACCTGCATTTTGCCTGGTTGAGTTTCTTGTTCCTGTCTTTCCAACCTCATCAGGATGAACACTTTCAAGTGTCTTTGTCAGCCACTTTGGGGGACCTTTCTAAGATGGTCCATTCTACTCAATTGATTGAGTTGGGATTGAATCAATATTGAGTCTCCCAATTTTTTCAACCACATCACTCAAAGTATCATCAGTGGTTGGAGTTTCATGTGGGGGAGAGAGTGCTTCAGAAGAATATTACACATATTGATCATAGGAATCGTGCCCCTTAAATGTGTGGAATCTGATGATCAAATTCTTGAAATGATTTTGCATGTTCGAATCTATTCAAGAGATCAAGTTGCCGCTCAACAACATTATCAGTTTTAGAAGATTCAACAAATAATTCATCTCTAGATACATCAAACTTTTTATTAACTTCATCATAGAGATGGTATGCTTTGGAGGTATTTGAATAGCTCGAGAAGATACACTTACGACTCCTTACACCAATTTTGTTTCTATGTAATTTTGGTATCAAGGCATAACAAGTGGAACCAAAGACCCTGAGATGCTTTACCGAAGGAATGTGGCCATACCACATTTCATAAGGATTATTTTTTCTAATAGCATTAGATGGACATATATTCTTTACATATACAACACATATAATTGCATCAACACAAAACATCAATTTTAAATCCTTGAAAATCATCATGGAATGTACCATATTTAAGATTGTCCTATTCATTCTTTCAGCTACTTCATTCTATTGGGGATTATAAGGCACAGTGGTTTGATATTTTATCCCATGTTAGCAAAGATAGTTTTCAAATTCATTTGAAGCGTATTATGAGATTGTGCATCATTTTCAATTCATGTATGAATGTTCTTGAACGTTTGAAAATCATTAAATTTGTTCTTTAATAAATAAACCCAACACATTCTGGTTTAGTTATCAATAAATGTCATCATATATTTATTTCCATTTGTAGAAGCAATAGGCATTGGACCACATAATCCTGAATGAATGAGTTCATGTTTTCTATGTGCTTTGGAATGTGAATCATGAAAAGTTTTTTTGCTATACTTTCCTAGAATGCAAGCACCACATTGCTTAACTTTCCTAGGGATTGTAGGCAAACTAGTAACACCATTTTTCTTCAATAAGCGAATGTTGTCATAGTTCAAGTGTCCAAATCTACCATACTATAATAGACTTGATTAAAATGTACAGTCATCGTAATGAGAACTGTATGATAAATTTTGTGCACGAGTAGAGGTTCCTTGCAGCTTGAGAAGTCTTTCTTCTTCTAACCCCATCATGACAAGTGAGTGATCTGATCCTTTTGTCACCTCAACATTGCCATCAAACATATGAATTTAGTGTCCTTGCTGGAAGATGTGGACTACAGACAACAAGTTTCTCCTCAGCTGTGGGAGATATAACACATCATGCAAAATAAAGTATGGAAGACCAAGCAATTTGAGCTTGATTATGCCAAGCCCTGATGGCTTGAGTTTTGATTTGTCTCCAAAGTATACTACTCCATCAACATTGTTAGTGAATTATTCAAAAAAATCTCTTCTAAAAGTCATGTGGTAAGTTGCTCCTAAATCAAGCAAGCAATCATGTTTCTAGGAAGCAAGTGAAGCATTAAACATGTCTTCATTTACTGCAATATTATAATGTGCCACCACATAGTGAGCGATTTAGGTGATTTACCTACCTCTTTGTCATTGGTTTTACCACCGGGTTGATTTATTTCATGCTCAATGTTTTCCCAAGGCAACTTGCATGTGGATGCATCATGTGATCCATCTCTATTGCAACATATGCAATGAAGATCACACTTTTCTCCTTGAGATTATTCTTCCCCCCTGCCTCTGAAATTTCTTCTTCCTCTTCCTCTTCAACCACCTCTTCCTCTAGAAGAATTTGGAGAATTATTCTTCTCCCTATGTGCAAGACACAAATCTTCTTCAGAATACCGAGGAGTTTTACTCTTCCCAAAATATTTCTCTCCCTCAGAAAATTTATTCACGAGGGAGTCAAAGGTAATTTCTTTGAGGTTTCCATTTGCTTGCAATAGCTCAAGGTAATTTGAATAAGTAGGATAAAGTGCCTTGACAAAATCTACCAGAGGAATGTCTCTTTCAACATTAGTGACTTTGATATCATGCATAGTAGATTTTACTTCTGATGCAAGAGCAAGACGATCATCATTTTGTAATTCAAGGTTGAACAATTTAATAATCAATTGGACAATATCAACGGCAGAGTGTAAGTCATAGAGTTCCTTCAATTTTTGTAAGGCTTTAAATGCATTTGAAAATGGTGGAATATGTTGACTCACCATTGACAGATGCTACAATCAAGGCATAGGCCTTGCTATTCTTGTTTTCCCAAATGGCGAATTCCTTGTCTGAGGTAGGCTTTGTTGGTTCATTGCCTCCTTCTCCAACACAAACTCCTTTCCACAACTCATTAAAAATAAGAGTGTGTTTGATATTTCGCGACCATTCTAGATAGTTCTCTTTGCCAGTGAGAACCACTCCCACAATAGATATCAATAAATGCATTTTAAAATTCGTGTATTGTAAAATACTTTTGTTGCCAATGTATAAAATTTGCACTCCTAGTGGTAAAAGAAATGAGTTCTGGTGTAATTTTTTTTTTAAATACACTTTGATATATAGGACATAAGTAATACTTGCATACGTCTTATAAGGGGGACTAGTTTGTATGAGGGGAGGTTATTATATGAGGAAGGGCTTATATGAGGGAGGCGGTTTCAAGCCACACGATAATATATATATAAAAATGAAATGTCGATAGCATGATATGGAGGTCCTCGGGGGGTCGAAGTATTAAAAATACAGTATTAAAAAATGGTGGGAGGGAACCACATATATTTAGATTAAAACTAGCATACAAACACAGGAGCCACTGATGGCGAATGGTCGGGAGTAGCTTCTCACCTTCTGGCCAGCGGCACAGTGGCTGGAAACTACACAAATGTAGTAATGGTGTTGTTGAGAGTGATAGAGGACTGGTCTCAAATAAGTTGCATGACCCTTGCACCTTCCTTCCTGAAACCAAAACTCACTCTCGAAATTAAGCACACAACACTTATTTCAAATGCGAATATGTCACATCTATATATCATTTGAGCTCAGAAAATTTTATAGCCATGGTGCCATTGGCACTACCTCTTCTGTTACTCTACCCCTGCTCTTCTCATCAACCATGGAAGGTTCACCGCCATTGAACCCCTAGAAAAGCCTTAATACCCGCTTCAGATTACCTCGCCGTATGTTATAGGTATTTGTATAGGAGAAGAGCGGAGGGGAGGTCGAGTGGGAGGCGCAACAATACGGTGTGAGTTGAACAACAAAGCAGAGTGTATAGGGTGTAAACTAGGCTGCGCATGTGTGAGGGAAAGCCAAAAGGTGGAAGGATTGAGGTAGGAAACATTCACGTTGCAGCTGACCGTGTAATATATTTGTGTAGAAGGACAGTGTAAGTCAACATGCATAGTGGGATATGTGAACAGCGAGGAGCGAATATAATATTAACCAAAAAGATTGCAAAGGAAACTGGAGTGGAATATGCATTCAATACTAATGCAAGACACAAAATATGGCAGAGGTGTCAGTTTTGCAAAATAAGCAGAACATAGGCAGGGAGGAGTTACAAGCCGAAGGGAAGCCAAAAAAGGGGCTTTCTCTGATACGATGTCAGGCTAGCAGGTAACTCCTCAAATCAATTGTGTTGCTTCATTAAGATTACTCATGGTTATATACATGAGGGAGTGACTCTTGGGTTTGACCTCCCGATGACTCTTCCTTTTCCATTATTTACTATTTACATTACTTACAAGTGTTCACCCAATCCCCATGAATAGGTGTCAATAAATCCACTATGTTAACCACCTACACTCCCAACCGAATCCATTTTGGTCAAAGTATATGATGTTCGAATTGTATTTTTGAGTCGAATTTGGATGAATTTGGTAACTATGATGTAAAATTGTATGATGTGATTTATGTTTAAAATATACTCTTTTCTTCAAAGAATTTATTTATTTTTGAAACATTTTCTTAGAGACTCCACTAGATAAAATTTGTAGCATGATTTCAGATTATTTTAGATAACTGCAGGGCTGAAACATTTCTAAAGTTATTTATTGAATGTGACACTCTTACATAGTTATAAAGGCTACAAAATTTCATTTTCATAGGTTAAAATTATTAATTAAACTTGAAGTGGACTTGGGCCATAGGAGTTGATTATCTTCTAATACCTTTTAACTTCATTTAGTAATCTAATTTCCAATATATTGTGTTTATGTTAAATAAAATTACAAACTCATCGTGTTTATGCTTAATAAAATTTCTGGTTTCAGTAATTTAACACAATTAAATTAGCACATTTTTTTTAATTAATCAACATCATAACAAAAAAAATGTTGTAAAATTAAATTAAATTAACATATTTATAAAATATTTTGATTGTGAAATAAGATATGGTTTTGGGCATGTGGTATTGATAAGCCATGGTATTGTAACAAAGCCTAATCACAAGTTAATAAAAAAATCAAAATATAACAAAATGTCTTTAACATTAACTTTTTTTTATTAATTGAGCCAACAATTAAATGTTATATTTTGATTGTGAAATAAGATATGGTTTTGGGCATGGGTTATTGATAAGCCATGATATTGCAACAAAGCCTATTCACAAGTTAATAACAAAATCAAAATATAACAAAATGTCTTTAACATTAACTTTTTTTTATTAATTGAGCCAACATTTAAATGTTCACATGAATCGGGATTTATATTACTATTAACTTTTTATTTATTACTTTTAATAGTTTGTTTATTATTTTTAATGTCTTTTTTAATTACCCTGATATATAAATGTTAAATATTTATGTAAAATATTAAACATTTAAGCCTACCTATCTATCCGTAATGAGCTGGATTAAAAAAAATCATCACTTCCGAGGCTTGCACCTAGTAAGCAAGACTTCCCAAGAGGTCACCCATCCCAGATCGCCTTTGGCTCAAGCATGCTTAACTGTGGAGTTTTCCCCACAATCAAGCCCACTTAGCTTACTACACCATTTGCAAGACCTTAGCAAGTGTTGTGCTTCATGAGCCATTCAATTAGAGATCCCTTCAGTCTTTTTGAATTTAAGTATAGGGGGTTTACGCAGTGCATTATATTAGATATCATTTTTGAGATTCAACTACGTTAAGTAAGTCATACGTGAATGTCTTACTTAACGCATTTGAATTCCAAAAATGATATCTAAGTTAAATATATTTTAGAATAAGGAATTTAGTTGCCGTTATTATCAATATCACCACATTAAACTTACAAACTCCAATTTTGCCATACATTTTACATCCAATCATTTATATTTTTGATAATTTTGACTTGTGTCCTTGAACTCTTATATGGATACAACAATTGCTTCAAATTTATTTCACAAACTTCAAAGGACTTTCTTGATCACTCTCTTGTTTGTGTGGTCTTCTCCATATTGTCTCAATTTATTAACGACAATCATGACTTGAGTCATAAAAGCATCCACAGTTTTATTGTCTTTCATTTTCATATTCTCGAAATCTCTTATCAAATTCTACAACTTGACATTCTTCACTTCTAATACACCTTGATAACATGATTCAAGAGTGTCCCATGCCTTCTTCTAAGATTCTTCATTTGAGACTTTTGAAAGTATCATGTCATCTAAGCCTTGTTGAATTTAGGGCAACATATTTATTGTCCTTCTTTTTCTTCTCTCTCACCAATGTTCTTTAAACATTTGTAAGATCCATCTCTGCCACCTCATTAACAAGTTCCAGATACCCATGAATAACAAATCCCCGAAGGTCATGAGAACGCAACAATGTTCTCATTCAAATTAATGAGGAATTGTATTTTTTGATGACTTAGTAATTTTGGTAGTTGTCACCATCTCTCCTTCTTTATGTTCTCTCTGAACAATGTTCGTTTAACATTTGTAAGAGTCATCTACTCCTCCTCATTATCAGGTTCCGGATACCCATCAATAACAAATCTCCAAAGACCATGAGAACTCAACGATGTTCTCATTCAAATAAACTAGGAATCAAAGTTTTGCTCATTTAGAATAGGAATTGATGGCTCAATGATATTAGTATTTGTCGACATCTCTCACAGAAGATCTAATTCTTAAGATGGAATGTAAGAGTACTTTCACAATATGGCTATAGCTCTTTAGACTCACGACAATTAAAACAGAGGATGGAATCTTAGGCTTATTCACTAGCAATAATAGGTGAATATGAAATACTTTCGAAATATGGATGAATTACTTAAAGCAATGGACAAGAAAATTAAAGGCTAGTGCTAGAAAATATGATGTATATGCCTCTCTACCATACCAAAAAATGATTTAGACAACATAAACCATTCTCCATTAAAAAAACAAATCCAAGAAACTCATGGGTAGGAAGTCAAGATAATAATTGAACAATTACCTTTGATGTGAATGAGCAAATATTTATATATGAAGAGAAAGTGGACTCATAATACTTAAGGAAACGCATATAAAGTTTCAAAGACAACACAAAGAACTGACTGCTGAAAAACGTATAAAAATTTGAATTTGAAATTCCTCAAACAATAACTCACGGTAAGCTCAGGTTCAACACACACTCTTCTAAACTTCTGCTGGGATTGTTGCAACAATCACATCATGCGGCAAGACTACACTATGCTAGAAAGATTTGTTTTCAATGTAGCTCTAAGCCACTCAATAACAATTCCTTAACAACACCAACTATTTCGGTCACAAGGACTCTACACAACAGTTTCGTTCATCCACACACAACAATGGCTTCTCACCAAAGTTTAGGGACATAACAACGGCTTCTCACTGAATCTTAGGGAATAAATGCTCACTCTCAGATTCCAACGACTATGTAAAAATGCTAAATTCAACCCCTTGTAATCCAAATACTAGAAGGATATTGCTTTAATAAAATTGTGTGTAAAACACGAGCATAATTTCACAGAAAGTCCAATTTGACGTACTTGTGCTCTAATGACCAACATAGAATTTCCTCATACCTTCGTGTTGGCTCAGTGGGTCTTGACCAAGGTTCAGAGTTAGTTGCGCCAAACAAATCCCTACACTACTGGCCCTTTCAGCATCAATCGACAGAGTGCAGATTGAAGTATCACCTAAAGCAATATGGGGGGATGCTAGAACCAATTTTCTACACCCAGAGATGAGCATGTTGTCATTTTATGTTATAAATCTACCTTCATGCAGATCGATAACCCTTTAAGGCTTATCGATGTAACTTCCTTTAAGCAACCTCTAGACCTACGTGAAGGTCTATGTATGTCTTTCGCAAACCCTGAATAAGCGAATCCTCTACTTACGCGCATCAAATATTACTTACAACCCAGTAATTACTCAGATAAGCTTAAGTGTTCGATAACTTCAACATACAACAAGATAATCTTTGCGTAAACAGTTAACAGTAATTGTGTTCATTTAACAATATAAATCGTGTAAAGTCGCGCATCAATACATCATTATTTCATAAACCCATTATAACATAAGGTGCATTCATATAAATAGAAGTAAAGAGATAAACACAAGTATTTCTCCAACAATCTTCTTTATTAATACTCAGTTCTACTTACAGACTCAAGGCTTCCCTACGCACTCAGTTAGAGGGATATGCGCACTCAACTACAAACTCTACTCTAGGCCTCTGTGCACACAGCTACAGAGCCTTCCTTTCTACTCTTCTGCGCTACTCTTTAGACTTCTCCCATAGACCAAACTTCATTACTTCTTTTTTCCCCTTTAGACATCCTAAAACACACCTATTTATACAATCCCATGGTCTGCGGACCATGGGTAGATCTTCAAAATCCGACTCAACTTAGATAAAATACATGTAAAACCCTTTATGAATCTTTAATTATCTTCATGCTCCGCAACCACAACTTGTGGAGACTTTACATTTTTATACAACAAAATTTTGGATTTTGCCCTAAAATTGACCCCAAGGGACTCCATCCCAAGAGGCCCCAACACAAAGATCATGACTCGCCCTCAAGTCACTTTGCTAGAGTTGAGATCTTACTGTGAAGATTCCTCAGCTCTACCTATATCACTGCTACCTTAGTCGTGCTCTCTGTGGATTTTTGCTTGATCTGTTCCACCAGTTGCTCTGTGGCTTGTCTTACACTGTCCTACTAAATTTTCTACTGCATACTCTGCAAGTTCGCCAATTTCTCTTGAATGTTGGAGAAGATAATGTAGGCCTCATCCAACCAAGTCCCCAATCTAGCCTTGAGGACTGCCTCTTTCCTCTGTGCTGCTTCCACCTATATATACAACTGCCTCACCTCCTGTAGCTTAGCAAGGCGTTGTGTGGCAGCAATGGTGCGCGTCGTTGCCCTTACTTCATCATACTATTGTTGGAGTTCGTGAGCTTCTGTATTCAAGGCCTGCAGTGTAGGATCTCCCTACAGAGCCGTGACTACCTCCATTGCCTACTCGCAAAGTGTGATGTAGTCTACCACCGTGGTATCCACCGTCGCGACTTCATCCTTCACAGTAGCTTTGCGTTGTTCCCTCACCTCTTGCGGATTTGAAGGCTGGGACTTCAACTCTAATGATCTTCAAGTTTATCTCAAACTAAACTCTAGCCAGTTTTTTCTTGGTATCACGCACGCCTGCAGCTAACTTTCTGATCTTCGCCTCCAACAATGCCTCCTCTAGTATATGCAGTTCGAGCACTGTTCTTCAGGGTTCTGCCACGACGGCTGTACGCTGGTCATTCTGCACATGGATATTTTTCTATACCTCTAGTGCCTCTAACTTCTCAGTGAACATCTATTCATTATTCACTCTATACTTGCTCATGAGGCTGAGTGTGCGCTGCTCCCAAGCTCTGAATTTTGCTATCATTCCTGCCTGCAGCATATTAAAGTACTCATTCAGGAGCACGGCTAGGTTGAGGCTGATTTTCCTCAAATAACTCACTAT
>APFE031190542.1:23131-45855 GCA_000404065.3 Pinus taeda | reverse complement strand
GGGTTAGCTCCTTAAGGTATGGGATGCATGAACCTTAAAGGAGCGAACTTGCCACCTCAATATTCCTTCTAGAAGCTTCTAGAAATGACTCAAAGTGAGTTTTTAAGAATATACTTGCGCCTTTTTTATTTTTACAGGGGTCCGCACCCATAACATAGAGACAGAGTGGTCAGGTGCGCAGGGGACATGACCTTTAGGTGCGGGACTGCAGGTAATGCTAAGAGAAAGTGTGGAACCAGAGTTTTATAGACTTTTGAGGGCTTTCTCTTATTTTCAAGGCTTGATATAAAGAACTGAGGCTTACGACTTACAAAGGAGGAAAGTATGAGTGGTAATGGACTCACACAAATTGCAGAATGTCAAGGTGACAATTTTTGTGCAACAGATTTCCCCCTAAAATGCGAACTCTATAATGGATGAAGATAGAATGTGTCATCTAAGAAGAGTGAAGCACTTTATCATTTCAAGGATCATCCTGTGGACACCCCAGTCGGAACCTGTAAAAACATTCAATGCAAAATATATATATGTGAACATATCATCGCTGAGGTAGGCATTCCCATACTCAGATCAAAACGGACTAGAAAACTAACTAAACTGCTCTGGTACAAGAATGATTTTGTAATACATCATGAGTATAGACATATGTAGACATAGTATGGGCGCAACCATCTATTTATGAACAGTCCACTATGTAATGAATAACAAAATTCCTCGCAGCGTGGATGGTGGAAGCTAGATCTAGGGTCTTGATTTCTGCTTCCCGAACTAGTACGATTCTATCCATATGAATGAATGTGTCGAAGTCGAACATGGTAGAAACCACTTGATTACCAGTCAATATGTAAACTGTTAACAAGTGTGAGAGAAACCACCAGTAATGTCAATGGCTCTCAAAGTACTCAGTACAATCCATGAGCTGATGTCGAACATGTCATAGAATCCTTTGATCGAAGGTCAATGATGCAACATATCGTCAAAGGCGAGAAACCTGCCATTAGGGCATGCAGATTCCAAGGTACTGATGATTTCTAGATCATCTTTCTAGATAATGAGCTGAAGTCGATAGAAAACGATATGTCGTAGGCAAGCCCACAACACGAAATCATAGATCAAGTTTTGAAGAAATATATTTGCAAGGACTAACTCAGGGATGGTCAAAATGGATGACAGATATTTTGCAGATGAATGGTTTATTTGAACTAACCTCTTGAGCACATAATGACACTGCAGATGGTTTGGTGACAATTGACCCAAAGCTAATACCCATAAACTCGCTGAATTCAATATGGTTTGATTAGCTGTTAGGCAAAGGATTTCCCAACCTAGGTGAACAAAAAGTGTCGTGTTCAAGAGTGGTTAATTGCTTTTTTAAAACACAAAGTGTAACAAATAGGTTCATTTTTCTCTCTTTTCCCCCACCATTTCTGGCAAGTAACTCTTTATTTTTGACAAGCTTGAGAATGATAACACTTTCTTAGTTATAAGCTCATCCTTCGGATGAGTCCAACTTAGCTTCGAATTCGAAACCTAAGAAGGAGTGGTTCGTTCCTGTTTAAAATTGAACAGGTCCTTTACTGTTAAATTTTAACAAGTCCAGTATAAGAAAAACTCGATGTTTTTCAATTTTAGGGAGTCAGAAGAAAAACTTAAGAAAACTCCATGGGTGTCTTTTTTCGTAAATTTCTGTCCCCCAAGCCCAAAAAAGTATAAAATAATACTTGAGAGAACCACTTGACCATTATGATCAATGAGTACTTTTCATAATTAGTGGCTTCGATCTGAAAAAGTAAAAAAGTGATCGAAGACACGTCATTTTAAAACCAATATCGAACTTGAAACGACAAAATTCTGGCGATATTTTCATGCTTATACGATCAGAAAAGAGTTATAAGTGGACCGCCTTTTTAATTCTGTTTAACGAGTTTAAAAGAGAAAAACTCGACAATATTTTCATATTTTACAAGTCAGAAAAGAGCTTAAAGAAGACTCCAATGTTTCACTTTTTCGTAAATTTTGGAAGAGTTCGAAAAAGTGATAAAAGTACTCTTTGTTGAAAATGATCAATTATCCCTGAAAATCCAATATTCTGCACAAAAACTCAAACCATTACTCATACCTATTTAAGATAAATAAAAATGTATCAAAAAGTTACCTTTTTAAAGTGAAAAATAAATAAATTAAAAATTCATTTATTCAAAAAATCTTATAAAAATGGCTCTTGTAAATTCATTTTTACTGTTTGATTTCAGAGTGAGAAGTGAGAGCTTATGGGTAAGAAACGTCCTATGAACATTGCGGAAAATCCATCCGTTGGAATCGAAAACGGTCAACTCTAGGTAATCCACATCATCCCTATCTTGCATTTCAACCATTTACATTTCGTTTTTAAGCTTTAAAATTGATTTTTTTTTAAAGAATTGATTTAGAAAAAATGCTCGCAGGGGTCCGCAAGTGCAACATGCGGCCGCTGCGGACCCCGACTTTTTTCTACAAAGAAAAAAGTTGTGGGTTCGCACCTATTGGTAACAATGACTGCGGACCTACGCACTGTATGTAACCAATGGGTGCGGACCCCGCGAAATAGGTTTTAAAATTTCAAATTTCTCCATTTCCGCCCAAACTTTTTTGAACCAAATTGTTCTAATATGTCTTTTTTGCAATGTAGGACATACAAAATTCTTATTTGGCGGGAACGCGAGCATGAGGATGTGGACCTTACCGCAATAAATCACCAACCCACATTGGATGCATTGAGAGCATGCAGACTGTTTAAATTTTGGGCCATACCTGGCATGAGGGCCCAAGTAGACTTCTTGCAATGGCTGGTAGACAGGTGGAACATACAGGACTAGTGTTTCATGATTGGTGGCCACCAGCTCAAAATTGAGCTAGAGGACATATAGTTTTTGATTGGTTTTCCCAAGAGAGGCAAACAATTATCTCTTTTTGGGACTAGGCCAGGCGGTCAGTCTGTCGCTAGTCTCCGATTAGAGTTCTGCAATGATCAAACAGAGGACAAACGGATCGATATTAAAACTATCGCCTGTCTTGAACTTACGGTTATTGCATTCAATGTCACTAGACTATGCGAGAGTGCAGCATTACATGTAGCTACCAGATCCTAGATGCAAATGGTAGTAGACTATTATCGAGGTACCATCTTCAACTGGTGCGAGGTTGTGTTGGCGAATGTAAAAGGCCAACTAACTAGAGAAAATAATGGAAAACTAAAAAAAATTGGATACGGTTTCCTAGTTGTGAGCTTTGGTCTAGAGAAGGTCCCTATGTTGGTCCCACAATAGCTTTTTGTTCAGGCTAGACTTCCTCGAGAGCCTAGGATAATGTGTTGGGTTGCAGTGATGGTCCGTCATCCTAAAGAGGGTTAAGAGGTTGTTCGATTTCCACCTCAGTGTTTTTGTTGGTTGAGGAACCAACTTTTTGTGATTCAAGATTTTCCATATGTTGGGATGGATTATCGTGGTGACCCAGACATGATTCTTCCACTAGGAGAGAAGTGGGATGATTCAGGTAAAATCATTTTCAACACTTTCTAAGTTTTAACTAATTTTTTTTTGTTTTTTAAATTGTCCAAAACTGATAATAAAAAATTTTAAATGCAGATGTGGGTCCACGACGACCAGCCGCTCTCTAGCCTTATGAGAGGAGACACCCAACTGTAGCGGTACCGGCCCCACAGGACCAATCTACAGAGACCCTGACCGAATTGGAGAATCATCTAGAGCGTTTGACAGCAGATATTCCAGAGACTAGCATAGATGATATTCCACATAGTTACAGCGATATGTGATTGGGGTCCCAGGACCTTTTAGGAGGTTCCTTTGTAGGGTGGCCCGAGCAGTGGTTTCTTATCATGATCATCACCAGGGATAGGATGATCTCTTTTGTAGACTCATACGACATTTTATGTCTTTTTGTATTATCATTTTTGCCGATCATAAGGTGTTTTTAAACCTATGATCGAAGACGATGTATATTTGACACACTTCTATGCTATGATATATCACTATTACTGGCTATCTTGTATAACATGTTATGGAATGTTTTAAATTTACTGTTTTGATTATTGCAAATGTCTATTTATCATACAAGAAGCAACTACATCTACTAATGTATTTAAATATCTTGGAATATGCTGATATTCAATGTAATCAAATTCACGTTCCAATAGACGAACTCTAAAAAATAATCTTAGGTATACACCCTGTTAAGTTGTAATACAACGAGTTCAGAATATAACCTAACAATCAAACTCTGAATCCCAAATGAGATGGATTCAGATAATAACTCAATCACTGCACTATACTCTACAATGTTATTCGTTGTTTGATCGAGGCGTACCCCATGCATAGATACTAACTCATCATATGGTGAATAGATAACCCAAGATGTGGAAGAAATGTTCCATGTATTACGATAAGCACCATCAGCAAAACCAATATATGTTTGAAGAGACGTCGACATCTGCAATATCAAGAGTAAAATAAAGATAAGCAGGAATAATGATAAAAACACTCTCTAAACTAGGCACACTTTCCTAATCTAAAACACACCAGCTAGAAAGAAACTAATCTAACAAAAATCTCCACACCAAAATTTAAGCATAATATCTCTTCAGATAAAGCCCATTTATGGGTTTACCCAAAGAGACACCATCAAAATCTACCAATTCATAGGCCCCTTTTTCCAGCTTTCACTTAACAATATAAGTACCATGCCACATAGGTACAAATTTTACAGCCTCTAACTTATGGTTTGCTTGATCATATAGTAAAATTAGGTCTCCTTCGGAAAAATTACGAGGTGTAACATTTCGGTCATACTGAGTTTTTACTCATTTTGCATGAGTCTCGATTGCTAATGCAGCATTGCGTCAATTCTCATCTAGCCGAGCTAAGTATAAAAAACGTTTCTCCTCTCCAGAAGTGGCTGGGAGTAATTCTATGGCTATTTGCAATGACGAAATTTCTCATTCAATGGGTAACCTTGCTTCCAAACCGTAAACCAGTTGAAAAGGAGTGAAACCAGTTGATGTTTTTACTAAGGTTCGATATACCCAAAGTTCTTAAAATAACATGTTATGCCAATTCGACCTATGAATACCAATGATTCGTTGGATCATAGTGACTAGAACTTTATTGATAGCTTCAAGCAGACCATTAGCCTGTGGGTAATATGGAGTAGAACTATCGTGATGCAGGCCAAGTTGATCTGTCAGTTCAGTCATCATGATGTTTCGAAAATGACTCCCATGATCAGTAATAATAGCTTGAGGAACATCGAATATAGCAATTATATGATTGAAAACAAAAGTTGCAGCAGTTTTGCCGTCTGCCGAAAATGTAGGCATCGCCTTGGCCCACTTAGTAAAATAATCTACCGCTAGGATGATATACGCATGCCCCCCGACCGAGTGAGGGTTACATGTAATAAAGTCGATACCCCACTTTGCGGAAGGACTGAAAACAATTATAGGGTGGAGAGGATCAGGTGTAGCACGCATCTTACGATAAAAAATTTAACAATTGTGGCATTTCCAGACTGCATAGATACAATCTTTGAATAAGGATGGCCAGAAATAACTAACACACAATATCTTTTGGGTTGTGGCATACCCAGACATATGATCGACACATGCTCTAGAGTGACAGTCATTCAGAACCTTTTCAGCTTCTTCATGAGTTAGACAATGTCAAAAAACAGAATCCGCCCCATGACGATAGAGTGTATCTCCAATAATATTGTATTGTTGGGATTGGAAACGTATTTTCCGTTGTTGAGATCGTGAGATTTCAGGCCGAAAAGATTGGGTTTGGAGATAAACAATAATATATCCATACCATGGATCAAGAGTACTGATAAGAAACAAGGATTCATCCACAATGGGTTCTTCCGCCATAGTTTCAGTATCAGTATGCGGGAAATCACACATCAGTTCTGCAAAAACCAAATATTTCTTTGCCTTGGATTTTTCAAATTCCAAGTCAAATTCCTGCAGGATAACTATCCATTTGGAATACTTGCCCCCTAGCAATTGTTTTTTCAAGATATACATCATAGGGTTACAGTAAAAAATTATCGTGGTTTTTCGTAATAAGATGTAGTGACGAAATCTTTGGACAACTTGAACAGTTGCCAAGGCCAATTTCTCCACAACCAAATATTTAAGCTCAGTCAGATTCAGAGTTAGACTAAGATAGTAAATCACATGTTCATTGTTGACTTCATCTTCCTGAACTAAAACCATCCCAATGGTGGAAGGAGAAGCGGCGAGGTACAAAAAGTAATACTGGTTGTAGTTGGGAGGATGCAATAACGGTGCATGGGTCAACTCGTGTTTAAGTGCATCAAAAGATTTGTCAGTGATCTCATCCCAAAAGAATGGAGTATTCAGTTTCAACAACCTAGTAAAACATTTCGTTAACTCAGCGTAGTTAGGAATGAAACAACGTAAAAAATTTGCTTTCCCTTACAAACTTTGGAGTTGGCGAAGAGTCGAACGAGGATGTAATTTGACAATAGCTTCAATCTTCAAGGGGTTGACATGAATGCCAGCTTTTGAAACGACAAATCCCAGTAAACAACCCATTTCTATACAGAATACACATTTGTGTGGATTCAGTCTAATTCGATAATGCCTACATCTCATAAAGATTGCTCGTAAATGAGTGAGATGATCGGCTCTACCTAATGAATGGGCAGGTAAATCATTGAGATAAGGCTGAACAATGTTTTTGATGTCATGAAATGCGTAAGACATAGCACTTTGAAAAGTTGCTCCAGCATTCTTCAATCCAAAAGGTAATTTGCAATAAGCAAATGTCCCCCATGGACAAATGAAAGTCGTTTTAAGTTGATCAGCAGGGAGTATGTTGATTTGATTGTAACTGGAAAAACCATCCATAAAGGAGAACATTTCAATGTCGGCATAATCATCAATAATTTGATCGATATAGGGGGTTGGATAATTGTCTTTAGGACAAGCTTGATTAATATCCCTATAATCGATACATATTCTTATCGTTCCTTGCTTTCTGTTAACATGAAAAATATTCGATACCCAATCCGTTAAGGGAATTGGATAAATGAAACCTGCTCGAAGTAATTTCTCAACTTCAACTTTAATAGCAACAGCTTTTCGCAGATGTATCTGACGCAAACATTGCCGGACAGGTTTAACATCCAAGTAATTTTAATTTCATGGACAACAATTGATGGATCAATTCCTGGCATTTCTTCATATGACCAGGCAAACACGTCACGGAATTCTTTGACATAATCAACGGTAAAAATAGATGAAAAATCATTTTCAAAATGATCAAGGTCAGGTAAAAACGAAGATCGATGATGAAGATCTTCCCATGGTAAATCATCAACAGACAAAAGTTCATGAATCTGCTCATCAGTATGAACAGGCTCAGAAAATGTTGTTGCAGCTGAGGTTGATATTGAAAGTGATTCCCCATGGACCACATTCATTGGATCAGTTTTGGTTGAACAAGAGTCAGAAAACGACTGTACAGCCTGATATGCAATTTCAAAGGGACTCAAAGGCATCGCGCTACCAAATGAATCTGCCTCAGAACTAGAAGGTATGATCCGAGGATCATCAAAAGAAATAGTGTTCAATGAAATCATATGAATAGTTTCAATAGAAGGCGATACTTTAGGAGGAGGGAAGGAAAAAGTTCCTAGTAAACCAGAATCTTTAATCAAACCTACCCCAACATCCTTGTAATGGATAGTTGTTTTACCGACATGTTGAATACTATCTGAAAAGGTTGGGTCAGATGAAAAATAAGTCAGTTAGTGTATCGTAACAATATTTCCATTATGGGAAAACTTGATAAGTTGAAAGATCGATGAAACAATAGTATTCATAACGTAAGAACAACTGCGACCCAAGAGAAGGTTGTAATTTAGAGGGGCATCAACCACTTCCACATCTAGATTTATAGTTTTGCCTTCGACCCCTATAGGTAAATCCTACAAAATGCCAAAAGGATGGAACCCTCGGCCATCAAAAGCCTCTAGAATCGTCGGAGACTAATTGAGTGTAGGAGAACCAAGCGATCTCCAACACTGGATCAACATAATACACGTAGAAGCTCCCTCATCAATCACAGTCTGAAAGCAAGGTCTATTTTTGGCTAACACTGGAATCTGGAAAGCCATTTGATGACCATTTGATGAGGTAGGTGGGGTGTACTATTTTCTAAATCGAATATTATTAGGTTCAAATCCTAAATATCAATAGCTCCTATAGCCGACAATAGTAATTTACGTTGTGTTGGGCATGATTGCAGCACCTCCAAAGTTGACATTGCTGAAGGGGAAATAGCTAACTCTTCAACAATGTTATAATTCTGAGCAACTCTCCCATGTGGATTAAAAACTAATTTCCGAAGTATACCTTTAGCAGGCGGTTTGATTACTAAGTCAGGGTTAGGTTTCTCGATCTGTAGCGGATCAGAACGAGGAGGAGTTGTAGTTGATGGGTTTGAATTAGAAGATTCTGCTTCTTTACCACCAACAGGATTTTTACTACCATAATTTTGTGGTCGCGTCGCAATCTTGACATGGGACATCATCATAATGAGTTCTTCTGAGGCACTTGAGGAAGCACTGATCATCTTATTATCTTGGCTAGGAAAAGGATCCTTCAAGACAACAGGCGTTTGAGAACCTTTGATGATTTTCGAAACCTCTGCTCGATGTGGGCAGTCTCTTGTAAAATGCTCCTCGTCACAAATGAGACAAGGATAGCAAGGTTTACGTTTCTCATTAGTAGATTCATTTTTATCTATTTTCTCTTTTGAGTTTTGTTTATTTTTCTTCTTCCCCTTCTTTTTACCACCGGATTTTGATTTGGCCGTAGATGATCCTACGACATGGATATCGGCGAGTATTTCAGCGGAAGAGTCTCCTATCGGGGAATCTGGTAAAGTTATAATAGGAGAATAATTCTTTGAAGACTTCTTCTTGCTTTTGGTACTAATTGAACCAATCATACCATCAGCGGCATGAGACCCTGAAGGAGTTGCAGTTATTTGATTGTGTTTTCGGAAGGTCGGGGATTTTTTCATGTAAAGTACCTGACTGCGTATAAACGAGGTCAAGGCACTAAGCCTGAGCAGTTACTTGCTCTTTAGTAACAAATCCTACCTTAGCTACATCTTCAGTGATTTTAGGTAATAATGATTTAACGAACCATTCTGCTAAAATTTGATCTGAAATAAAAACTTTCACTAAACATCATCTATGTCGCCATTCATGAATATGATCTGAAATATATGTGGCCGTTGATTATTTTAATGAAGTTAATAATTTTGTGCCATTGTCGTATCAGACAGACAACTGAAAATGAGTTAAGAAAGAAGTGGCTAACTAACTAAAATTATAAAAAGAGCCCAGTGGTAACTCAATGTACCATTTGGCGGCAAGACCAATCAGTGTGCATTGAAAAAGACATAAGCGAATTGAATCATCGATAATGGAATTAGATGCACACCAGAGGTGATAAGTCATCACATGATTTGACAGATCTTCTCCTGACTTACCTTCAAACTTCGGGATATAACTCGGCAACTTATTAGGCATTGGCATCCAATACGGAAGATAGTAAATCGGATCATTCGTAAGGTGCGACAAATCAGGTAAATCCAAATTTGCAATAAAAGGTAACTGGCGGTTAGGGTCGCGAAAACCTTAGGTAACAAGACCAACCCTAGGAGGAGGATATCCAGGATAACCTGCAATTGGATTTGCATTAAGAATATTATAACCCCCAGAAAACCAGGATTAACCGGACCGAACTAAGGTTGTTGAGGTTGTTGATAAGTATATTTAGGGTACGTTGATACTGATAAACTGGGTTTTGTACAGTAGGCCTGAATTGGTATTGTCCCTGGTACGATTGATAAGTAAATTGCGGTTGACTTGTGACAACCATACTTGGACCAGCTTGTCCTATAGGCATCTGAACCGAAGTCTGAACAGTAGGCCCTGACTGTGGTAAAGAGGCTTGAGGGGTTTTCACTAACATAGGGATAGTAGAAACCAGAGCTATCGATACTCCAGAAACAGGTGTGGTCGGTTGAACAGAAGCTACAGTAGTTGCAACAGTAGTTTGAGGCAAAGTTCGAGGTGAACTAGGCCCAGGCTGATGAACTACACCAGGTGCAGAAGTTTGAACAGTAGGCTGGACAGATTGCTAGGTTGGACCAGAAACCAAAGGTTGTCCAGGTTGACTTGATAACTACACATTAGGATGTAAAGTCTGTTGAGTTTGAGATGGATCCCACACCATGTTCATTCCGGGGTATACACCCATAAAAGGTTGAGCATATGGAGGACCATAACCGGGTTGAGCGTAGGGCTAATAACTGAGTGGTACGTTTCTAGCTCCTTGTACAAATGGTTGACCAGAAGGTGGTTGGAAACCTTGAGCTGGGTAATGACCTTGAGGTTGATAACCTTTAGGTACATACTAAAACTAGGGTTGACCTTGAGGTATATATTGATACTGGGGTTGACCTTGAGGTGTGTACTGAGTCTGGGGTTGACCTTGAGGTATGTATTGTCCTGACAGTATGTATTGTCCTTGAGGTTGCCCCCCAGGCAGTAACTTACTACCTTGAGGTTGCCCCACAGGCGATAATTGACTACCTTGAGGTTGAACCCCAGGTGGTAATTGACTACCTTGTGGTTACCCTCCAGGCGGTAACTGACTACCTTGGGATTTCCCCCCAGGCGATAACTGACTAGCCTGAGGTTGCAGATTTAGAATAGTACCAGACATCATACGAATTTCTTCTACGCTCAACGCTTGAGTTCCGTTATTACCAGTTGATATCTCATGTTCAATTGGTTGAGGAGATGCTCCTGAAAAAGTACCAGTGAGTGACTGATACCCCGAAGGAACAGAAGGACCGCCATATAAAAATGTTTCCGGTGTTTGGGAAAAAAGAGATGACCGTTTCGACATATTAAAAGGAGGATAATAACCTCTGGGCATAGGATGAAAAGGAATTCGAAGTGGTGAAAAAATAAGACCTGGGTTTTCTAAAAAATTTGTCAATGATACGTACCAAGCGTCACTCCTAAAAGGACTGTAAAAAATTGATTCACGCTCTCTAAGTTCTAAAGTTGGTTGATTTTCAGGGAGAGTTATATCTTCGTTCGGACTAACAAGTTCTTCAATAGAAATGAGTCCAGAAGGAAGATTTTGGGTAATGATACTTTCTAACCTGGGTGAACCAGGACCACTAGAAGTTGGAGAAGAAAATCCTGAAGATGGATAGCAGCAGGTTCAATTTCAGGCTCAGAAATTTCAGTTTCTTCAGCTAACTCACTGGTAGGAGAAATACTACCAGTAACTTCAGAAAATGAAATTGGTTCAGAAATATACTCTGTTGCTTGAACTTGATAATTAGGATGAACAATTAAAGATGACTCTCCTGTTTCTAGTGACTCAACTATACTGTCACTAGGTGATACAAGAGCTCGTAGCCCTTCAAGCTGGCTTGGTGTATACTTGGGAGGTTGCCCCCGAAGTCTACGTTATTGTCTTGGTAATTCAGCGACGATTAAATATTTAATTACTCACACGCAAACAAAGAAAATCTCAATAAAAACCACCTAAAGTCTCTAAAGAACCAAACAATTGAATCACACACCTAAAAAAATCTAAGAGTTCAAACCACACACAAACAATAACTTTCCGTACCAAAAACACTAGTTGGTGATGAAATCCAACAGCGTAAAATTTAATACTGAAAGGACGGTTGGAACCGTTACCCTGACAACCTGCTTAATGAAATAGATTGGCAAAAATTTCTTCACAAAACCGTCTCGAGTGAAGAGAACCCCCCAGAGAGTCTAAGTGAGTCTAGTCGACGTCTGCTCCAGGTACAGTGAGACCTGTCCTTCACCATCACCTTAGGAAATAATCTTAATTTTATGGACACTAAGGTTACCAACAACAACAAATACAATTAGGGGAATAGTATACGATCTAATTTACGCGCAAGGGCAGAGTAACAGAGCTCAATCCCCTTGAAGGCCCCTCAACGTGATAAATCCGAGGTTTACCAACAAGTGACCCTAGGCTCCTCGACAATGGTTAATCTGAGGTTTACTGTTTATTATACACGCAAATCTTCTATCTTTCCCAATGAGACAGACTTGATTGTCTCAAAGGTTCGGACATGATCTCGTGATTGACTCCTTTAAGAGAAGCTTCCCAGATTATATCAATTACAATTGGATTTATTTCCTACCGCAAGATATATCTACTTGTTTGTTTTAACTATTTTGGAGAGTTAATTAGTCCCTACTCCAAGGTACTAGCCTAAGATATATTGGTGATAAGAGCCCTAGAAATAAAAATATTGCTAGATCAATTTTAATTAAGCGTTACTTTTATGGGTTGTTTCTTAAGTGAATAGGTATGGAAATGAAACTTTGATGGTGTGAAGACTCGACTCCAAAAACACTAAAAATGCACCTAAAATGATAAACAATTCATTTTTTCTTCAATGAATTTCTAACTAAAAGAAAGAGTTTGAGAATGCAATTCTTTGAAAAACAAATCTTTCTTTCAACATGTAAATGAAAAGAAAATATTTTTGTCTTTTTCAATAAGAACTCAAAAAGAAAGTACTAATTATGCTCACAATAAATCCATTTCTTTTTCAACACTCAAAACTACAAAAACAATTCTTTCAAAAGAGATTCTATCATTTCTAGAAAACACTAAAAACTACAAAAACTAATCTTGAGATCTAAAAACTTCTAAAAACCTAATGTATAAAAGCTTCAATTCTTTTTTAGGATGTTTTACTTATTTATTCAGTAAACTAAGGATTAATTCGTTCAGAATAACAAATCAATAAAAAACATCCAAATGTGTTTTCTTTTATAAAAATGAAATTCAAAACTTATAACCAAGTTCATTCAAAGATTTGCAAAGAGAAAAGTAAATTTATTTCTCACCAAGGGCAGATTTCACAAACCAGTCAGACTCATCAAGAAGACAAAAAAACACTAGGGTAATCTAAGATTTCTTAGGATTCTAATCTTTGAGTCACTATAGAGATCAAGTGAAAACCAATCCAGGCATGCAAAACTTCTAGAAAATCATCTAAAACAAAAATACCAATGGAACTTATTCACAAGAGATTTTTGACAGAACACATTCAGATCTGGGTAGACACTAAAAGTCGTAAATGAAACCTAAACTTAACTTGAAGAAAACTATTTAGTTTTTTCGAAAAATTTCACAGGGTCCGCAGGCTTTCAGAAGAACCAGATGCGATACCGCTCTATGTACTAAAGGAAAAGTGCGGAGATGCCTGCACTGTCTGTAAAAAGAAAGTGCGGTCCTCTGAAAACTTCGAAAAAACAAAAAAAATCCAAATCCTAAAAACTACCCAAGCCCACACACATCAAGCAAAAACCAGAAACAAAAACAAGTTTCTCAAGTCAAAGACAAAGGAAAACCAAAAACCAAATTCAGTTCCCCAGTGGAGTCGCCACTCTGTTCGCTGGATAAATCGATCTTGCAGACAAGGACGATCTCCCTAGTATCAAAATATATCTAGCAACAAGTAGGAAAAGCATATCTATCTTTCTCTAAACATATTGCGATTCATTAATAAAAACTATAGAGATGTTTAGGCCCTACCTTAAGTCCAATGCTAGTTTGTACCAGCCATCCTTCAACCGTCCGAAAGATTTTCCTTTTGAGAACCTGCAATCACAAACAAGCACACATCAAATAACATCTGCATAGCTAATATCACAAATCATGTTCATTATGGTGATCAAGGAATCCATAAAATAAACCATAAAACATAGCTTATTGAGAAAAATAAACTTATTCGTATTAACTTTGAAATAGAAGAACCTTACAACCTTTGGTGCCATGATGTTGTATAAGCTCTTCCCAAGGTCCGAAATAGGAATCACCTTTACTTTGACAAGCCTCACACTCTTCCAAATGAGATCAAAGAGGTATGTAATCTCTCTTCATAAAAGCTCAGTTAGGAAGACTAAGTTCCAGCAGCATTTCACCTCAAAAATATTCAGCTTTCAACCTCCCAAGTAACCAGCCCAATGCTTCATTTTATAGTGCAAAGGAAGGAGGTTACAGGTCCACCATGAAGGCATAGAGTCCTTCTTCAAAGGGATAAGCTTCTCACATCAAGGGGTTAGCTCCTTAAGGTATGGGATGCATGAACCTTAAAGGAGCGAACTTGCCACCTCAAGATTCCTTCCAGAAGCTTCTAGAAATGATTCAAAGTGAGTTTTTAAGAATATACTTGTGCCTTTTTTATTTTTACAGGGGTCCGCACCCATAACACAGAGACAGTGCGATCAGGTGCACAGGGGACATGACCTTTAGGTGCGGGACCACAGGTAATGCTAAGAGAAAGTGTGGAACTAGAGTTTTATAGTCTTTTGAGGGCTTTCTCTTATTTTCAAGGCTTGATATGAAGAACTGAGGCTTAAGACTTGCAAAGGAGGAAAGTATGAGTGGTAATGGACTCACACAGATTGCAGAATGTCAAGGTGACAATTTTTGTGCAATGGGATCCCCTCTGAAAAGAGGAAAGCTCTTGATCCATAGAGCATTGAATGCATCTCTGTTGGATACCCTAATGTTGTGAAGGGATACCGACTCCTGATTTCCTTTACGGACAAGCTCATCATTGAGCGAAGTGTCAAATTTGAGAAAAGTCTCTCGCATGCACCTCAATTGCCGCATGCAAACACCTTTTATCTACCTCATGTCCGAGATGATGACTCAGTACACTCAGATGCAGATACAGAGCGTGCAGATACCGTGGTAGAGCATGTAGATGCAGAGCCAGAGTCTTCAAATACAAATCTAGTGCATGCATATGATGATCTACATCCAAGCCCAAATCGGGCTTCTAGCAGTGAATCAAATTCCCCTGTCATAAATCATATAACAAGGAGCTTACGTGAGATATATGCACAAGACCACCCAGCTGCTAGAAATGGTCTTGTGGGGGATATTTATGATCTGCAGAGGACTAGCTCACAGTTTATTGAGCCTCCTCTTGTCCTCACTGCCACTGAACCATCGCCATCCTGGCATTGTCATTTGGTTCAGTCTTCTGATCCACAGTCTTATGCTAAGGCTACTGGGCATCCATCTTGGGAGTCTACCATGGAGGAGGAGTATAACTCCCTCCTTGAGAACCAAACCTGGGATCTGGTCCTCCTTCCTTTAGGAAGGAAACTTGTCCGATGCAAATGGGTCTACAGGACCAAGAGTGCTACAGATAGGAAAATCACCAGAAGAAAAGCAAGGCTACTAGCCAAAGGCTTCCAACAAGTGCATGGTATTGATTATGACGAGACCTTTGCTCCAGTAGAAAAGATGGATTCCATACGCCTTACACTTGCCATTGCAGCTGCCTAGGGATGGGAAGTACATCAGATGGATGTGAAGAATGCCTCTCTTCACAGAGCCCTATCAAAGGAGATTTACATAGAGAAACCATATGGTTTCATTCAAGATTCATCTTTGGTCTTGTTGTGGCCACCAACAACCCCCCTCCTTATGAAGTGTTATTGCTAATACTAAATAAGTGGGGACCCTCAGTCAAAAAATTGAAAAAATAAATTAGTGTTTATATTTCCTTTTAGATGAAACTTACAACATCATGGACTTAGGAAAATACCTTTGAAGAATCTAAAAAGCTTAAGTTTTATGATGAAGAAATTAAATTCACTCCTTAAGAGATATCGCATCGCGCAAAGAATGATAAGGTACCTTCTAATGAGCCAAAATGATAAAAAATGCGAGATTGTGACGCGAAACTACATCGCATCGCATGCATTAAGAAACACTCACATTGAAAAACCTTAAAATCGTCGATATGCGATATCACATATCGCACATCGCAAAAATCGCATAAATTACACATGATGACTATAACAACTAAGCGATCTGCGATCTTGCGATATTGCGATATTGCGACCAAGCAATATTGCGATACTGCGATCTTGCGATATTGCGATATTGCGACCAAGTAACCTTGCGATAGAACAGCACGATGAAATTGCGATAATGCGATGCAGCGATCTGCGATATTGCAAAGCAAAATCGCAAGACCTCTCCATCGCAGTTGGTTCTGGCTCATTATTCAAGAAAACTTTTTTAGGCCAAGAACTGGTCATGCACTTTAATGCGAATTAATGAGTTGTTGCCAGTTGTTAATGAAGTATGGTGTTGTGTTTTTCGAAGAACTAGTTCACGTAAGGTGGCGTGTTTTTGCATATCTTCGGCATTTAAAAGTTTTCTTGTCATTATTTTTATCATTACTTCCACCTCATTTGTAAACTATAGGAACGAAGGACAAAGCATTATACAAGGCAGTATGTAGGAAACTATGAGGAGGAAAGGCAGTACTCCAATGTCCATTTGGGAAGGCACACCTAATCTACTTAAGGAAGAAAAAGAGCTGCAGAACTCTTCTGAGGCATCCATCACAGATTTCTCATATACAGCCATGATTGAATGGGTACTGAACAATGATGATACCAAAAACAGACAATTTAATGCTCAGGGTCAAGAGCTCACGGAATCACTATTTTTACAAATTTTGAGCTTTATACCTGATAAGAGAAAAAGGCGCGAAAGGAAAAAAACGCATCAGGGAAGCCCGGATCAAGAAACAGAGGCAGTTTCTGATGCGCGATTAGCACTAATCACGCATCGCTAAGAAAACTTGCTTGAAAAGGAAGGTTTCTAATTACTCAGTCACTTGCAAGCCCCGAAAATTGCAAGAAAGCAACGATAGAAGCAAACCAGAAACAGAAAGCTAAAGAAAAAGCAGAAGCAATCCAAGGGTTAACCAAGTTGAAATGGGATTATTACCAGGCATACATGGTAAAGCCACATAGTCATTGGATGACTCTCAGGTATATCATCGATTTTACTGAGAAGATAGTGCCAGCTCTTGCCGATTCTGTTTGCTTAACTCAACCAAAGGTGGAAGACAGTCAGCCAACTCTACTCAGGCAAATACTGAATGCTTGCGACGTTAAGGAGCAAATTTAGAAATAGTTAGATATTAGATTTAATTTTAGAAATAGTTTTGCTTAGAAAAAGGACAGTCATTTGAACTGAATCCTGAATTTTTGTAGATAAGTTATTTAGTTAGTAGTATTTAAACTCTTCTCATGCATTTAGAGAAGGGTCCAGAAATCTATCAAAAACTTGTCCTCGGAACATGCACTTTTGCACCCTCCGAGGAGGTTTTGATGAATGAATGGAACAGGGTTTATTTGGTATTTGCATTTGATATCTACTACTGATGTTGCACTTCTGTACTCTTAGTGGATGTTAAATCAAGGAGAGATAAATCAATTGTCGCTTGAAGCTCATGAGTAGGACTAGTTATAAATGGTACTTTTATCTCTTAAGCATTTCTGCTTATGCGTTAAAGTGATATTCAATTTTCAGTTGTTTATATATTACAGCATGGATGTCTGAGTTATCATTTGGCACTTTTGTATGGTGATAACTATTTTTTTATGTTTAGTGTATGAATAGCTCATTTATGCGATAAATTTTCTCAACTGTTTCGTCTAACTTCTTATACGAAGTAGTTCATCCTTTTTAAATTCTTTTCTTATAATAGCTTAATGATCTTTATTACCAGTTATTGTTTGAAATCTTTTTAGATCGCAAAGAAGAAAGATCACACCCCGGGTTAGCATAAATTTTGTTGTCTTTCTGTTTATTAGAATACAATAGCATAGCATTAGATTAGAATTAGGATAGAAGTATTCCATTTAGAACAGAAATACCCATCTTTCTCACACACACATACTGAATTGGGAAACTTGTCCCATATCCCCAGTCGGACCTACTATACCAAACAGATAAGGAGTTGCCAACAAGGTTCCGGACCGGGCGGGTATCCCCCTTGTTGTTGACCCGATTTTCGGGGCCCTCAACATATTTGGCATTAGAAGGAGGGCCTGAACTATGAATGACAAGTAAATCCAAATCAAAATACCATTCTAAGAGTAAATCTCCCTCACCATCTCCCCTACCTTCTCCATTACACTTAAATCAAGAGTTAGAAGTCGCCAGAGCATCAACCGCTACTACAAATCCTGACATTTCAGAACAATCTATTATTGAACCTCCTGAAGTCAAATCTCTTATTCACAAACTTCAGCGATTTTCTATTTCCCCTCAAAGATCTGATAAATCTCAGGGTAGCGTGACTTCGCAGTATAACCCTGCTCATCCCCTGACCAGATTAAAGAGTGAGAAGTTTGGTGTTCGGCCAATCGAATTACCTCTTCCCGAAAGGAAAAGAGCAAGGAAGTCACGTAAAGGGTCTGACAACGAGACTCTTTAATCAACATCATCCATCTCAACCCTTCCACCGCGAAGTCAAGCATCCACTCCTCCACCCTAGACCATTATCAATCCACCCAGTGGAATCTCTACAACTCCTCCTCAATCATCTGCGATCATAATCACTTCATCTTCCCAACCACAGGGATCATCTTCTGCAAATCCCCCTGTTAGCAGTTCAGCAATGGCCCAGTCTCCATGGAACAACCCTGGGGCAGTCTTAGTGCCTGCACCCTTGAGTCAAATATCGGCCCATCCTGAGAAATGGCTGCCTAAATTCAATCTCGAGGCAGGCATGCTAGTAGAAGAGCACATAAACAACTTTATGCTATCCATTAATCTCAACGGGGTTACTAATGAAGATGTTGTTGTTCGACTGTTTCCTTATACTCTACCAGAAACAGCCGGATCGTGGTATTTCTCATTACCCTCTGGATCTATTACCAGTTGGGACATATTCCAAGACCAATTCCTAACCAATTTTGATGATGACAAGTCTACGGCAACGTTAATCAACGACCTATCCAACCTTAGGGTAGAATTTAGAGAGCCTATCAAAGACTTCAATCTACGTTTCAATAAAATTCTAAACAAAATTCCTACTGCTTCCCAGCCCAGCGAGGAAGTGCGATGTGAATGGTATATCACTATTTTACCATCAAACATAGCAATCTTTGTGGACAGGGCTAATAAAACAACCTTAGCCAAAAACATGAAAGAAGCCATAGCAGTAGAGAAACGTATAGTAGCCCTAGAGAAGAAATTCGCGATAGAGGAACGAAAATCTAAGAAGGTCACCTTCAAAGAAGAGTCCAAGAAGAAACAAGCAAAAGATCCATTCGATTTGGAGGGATTGCAAAAAGTTCTGAAGACCATGTCCAATGAAATGGTCTACATAAAAAAGCAAGTAGCAGAAACTTCTTCAAAAAAGCCCTACAGAGCTTTTAAAAGAGGCCCGTCAATGGATTCATGGCCACCCAATGCTATAACAAATGCCGAATCTGAGGAAGAGGAAGAGGAAATTGCCATTGAAGGGAAAATCGACGATGAAGAAGTTGTAGAATTACAAGGAACGTGGGATTTCATCCTCCCAAGAAGTATTCCCAGTTAACACACAAAGTAGAAGTCAGCTTGATCCTCCCCAAACTACCCCAAAACCAAAGAGCGCAAGCTTTGCAACAAAGGATAAAGTTGCAACAAAGAAAATGACATCTAAAGCGACTCAAACTAGCCCAGTCCAAACAGATTCACCTGCTCCATCTAAAACACTGATTATTTTGGATGAAATGGAGTACAATATTATATAAGACATGAAAAAGACTAGGGCCAACATCACTCTCTACGAATTGAGCAAGCTAAAGCATCAACAAAAGATAATGATGAAAGAATTACATGTGCCAGTTGCACCTTTGCCTGCCGCTGTACTTTCTCAAGCTTCTTAGAACATGGGAAGACCTCCAACTAATACGACTAACAAGATTGATCCAAACTACATCGCTTTAATTGGAGGTAGATCGAGATCTCATACTCCCCCTTTTCTCCTTACTTATGAAATTTTTAACAAAAATGTACATAATTGTTTAGTGGATTCAGGTGCTTCATCGAATATTTTACCAAAGTTCATATGCACCAAATTAAACGTTCAACCACAGAAATCCGCTGTTCGCATAGTTCAGCTGGATCGATCTCAAGTCGAAGTCATCAGCGAACTAAATCAAGTAACCATAAGGCTGTCATCCAACCCGAAGGTATGTCAAGTTATTGACATTTTAGTCGCTGATATCCTTGAATTTTATGGCTTAATTCTTAGCAGGGATTGGTCAGAAAAGCTGCATGGATACTTCGCAACTGACTAGTCGCACAAGTGGCTGCCTTACAATGGTAAGCCAAATCAAATAAAAGTTGAACGAGAATTTCATCAGAAGTACATAGTAATGGAATTATAGGGGGAAAATGAACCAGTAACATATAACAGTAGCATAATTGGCAATTACTCAGTGGATTCTTTTCTCGGCAATTTTAATGCTCATACGTCACCTTATTTAGAACATTCTGTTTTATCCCAAGGCGAAATTTTTTCTCAAACAGATAGTTCAAAATGTATCAATTTTTTAGATAGACCTGTAAATAAATCTTTGTTTTGGAAATTATTTTTTTGATGGTTATAAATCTAATGAAGGAGCAGGAGCAGGATGCGTGCTAATTAGTCCAGAAGGAGATATACTGATGTTAACATGCAGGCTCGAATTTGATTGTACCAACAATATAACAGAATATGAGGCTTTAGTCCAAGGGTTATACAAAGAAATCGGGCTAAACATAAAGTACCTCCAAGTCTTCAGAGACTCTGAAATTGTAGTCAGGTAGGTACAGAATACTATACATTTCTTATCAGGTCATTTAAAACACTATCAATCTTTAGTTCAAGATCTGATTGAGCATTTTATAGCATTCAATATTTCATCAATTCCTAGACTCCATAATGCAAGCGCTGGCCTTTTAGCTAACGTAGCTTCTAAGCTCATTCCTTCAGAAGATTTTAGTCCAGATAGATTCTCAATAGAATTAATATTTAGACCTTCTATTCCTGACAACATCACAAATTGGAGAATATTCAACGACGATCCCGATATCGTAAATTTCCTTACTTCTGAAGGATCCTACTCCAACCAAATAATCGGCGAAGATCAACATGATCGACAATTACAACGAGATAACACTAACAATGCTATACCTAAATCAGTGGTCAAGTTAGAAGACCTGTACGATTTGAAAGATCGGTTTAAAAGGTCTACCAATTTGAAGCTCCAAAGTTCAACTTTGAATTATGAATTAGTAAATCTAGGAACCGATGTGAAACCCCAAAACATAAATATAGGCCTTGGCCTAGCCCCCGAAGAAAAACTAGCATATATTCATCTTTTGAGACAATACAAAAACGTTTTTGCTTGGAACTATGATGAACTCAAAACATACGACACTTCTATCATCCAACATACTATTCCAGTGATCGATAACGAAAAACCTATCCAACAAAAATTGAGAAAGATTCATCCCAACTTAGAAAATTAGATAAAAACTGAACTCAATAAGCTATTGAAAGCCAAGATAAACTTTCCCGTCAGACATTCTAAATGGGTCTCCAATATGGTACATGTTAGAAAGAAAAATGAAGATATTAGAATTTGTATTGACTTTCGCAATCTTAACAAAGCCTGTCAAAAAGACAATTTTCCTTTACCACCTATGGAGCAGATATTGTAGGCAGTGGCAGGCTCAGAATTAATGTCCTTCTTGGATGGATTTTCAGGATACAATCAAGTTCTGGTACATCCTGATGATTAATTGAAGACCACATTCAGAACTAAATGGGGCACATATGCATATCGAAAGATGTTGTTTGGTTTGATTAATGCTGGTGCCACATTCCAGAGAGCCATAGACATTGCATTTAAAGGTTTAGTCAATAAATCTATGGTAATTTATTTGGATGATATAACCGTGTACTCCAAGAAACGAGGCGACCATCTCAAGGACTTGAAACAAATCTTCCAACGATGTTTAAGGTACGGAATTTCACTTAACCCAAAGAAATCTTTTTTCGCATTAAGTGAAGGGAAACTTCTAGGATTCATAGTGTCAAAATCTGGAATTCACATCAATTCTGACAGAATCAAAGAAATTTCTGAAATATCCCTACCTCATAACAAAAAAGCCATGCAATCTTTCCTTGGTCAAATCAATTTTGTAAAGAGATTTGTTCCAGATTTTTCACGAATCGTATCTCCTTTACAAATCATGATAAAAAAGAACTCTAATTGTAAATGGGGCCAAGATGAACATGAAGCGTTCAACCTGATTAAACAGGCTATTATTAATACTCCATCTTTAGCAACTCTAAATTTTTCAGAGCCTTTTATTTTATACACATTTGCCTCAGATAGGTCATATGCTGCGATACTCACTTAAACAAATCAAGAAAAGGCGGAAGCACCAATTTCTTTTTTTAGTTCAAATTTGCAGGGTGGTGAATTAAATTACTCAGATGTGGAGAAACAAGCTTATGCTGTTTCCAAAGCAATCAAATACTTCAGACCTTTTATACTCAAAACCCGTACCAAAGTTATAGTACCGTTTCTAGCGGTAAGGAATATTCTAGTGCAAAAGGATGTGGGTGAGAAGAGGGCCAATTGGGTAATTGCCTTACAAGAATATGACATAGAAATTAAACCAGCAAACATTGTAAGAGGTCAAGGCTTTTGCAAAATGCTGGCTGGAGCGTTGCAAATTT
>APFE031190542.1:2273-14549 GCA_000404065.3 Pinus taeda | reverse complement strand
CTATACCAAACGGATAAGGAGCTGCCAACCAAGGTCCGGACCGGGCGGGTATCCCCCTTGTTGTTGACCCGATTTTCTGGGCCCTCAACACCTTCATATTTGGCATTTTTAAAAATTTTAATAAACCGCATCCCCTCAATGCATCTAAGGCCTGCTGATCATTCATAACTTCATTATCAATGGTAGTATGCTCCCTCTCTCTCTAGGTGATTGTCATCCTTAAAGAAAATTGATTTCCAACCGTTAGTTTTTTGTGTTTAGATTTCAAACAGCGTATATGCGGGTCCCTTTCATACACACTCGCGTGTAGGGCCTGCTTGTATGTGGGTTTATAATATCCAACCCGCATATACGCCGCATTGAAATTTTTAAGATAAATTCCTACGGTGAAATCTCAATAGAATTTTCTAAAACAATCATAAATTAATGCAAACTAAGATTGGGGGTTACCTGATGATTTTTATACAATTTGAACGGTTCAATTCTTTGTGGGGCAAGTTTGCTTTTTTTTTTTCCATAGCTTTTGCTCTCAACACAAATGGTACAAATGATGAGTAAAAAATTCATTTTATAAGCTTTGAAAATGTCAAATTTTTTCAAAACTTGATTTTTTTCGTCTCATGAATCTTTTAACTTGTGAGCTTGGACTGTCGGAAATAGGTTGTTTTTTCAGGACATTTTGGACGCTTTTTTGGAAATTTCACATCAGTTCCATGACTGCTGACCCACCATGGCACGCATTATTTACTCACCGGCATATATGTTAGGGAAACTATTTTTCCATTTAATTTTGCATACTAGCCTCCATTTGTCGATACAGCCATAAGGTCGATCCCATCTTGTTATGGTTAGTAAGCCATGTTCACTCACTGATTTTTAAATCATGACACGATGGTAGAGCCATCATTTACATGGGAATCGTAGTTAGCACCTCACTGACATTGGTTACCCATGCAGTTTCATTGAGTAGGTTTGGGAGTCCTCTCTAGTCCCACCATGACTTGTGCATTGAAGACTCATTCCTCTTTTCTTCTTCACTTCGTTCTGGCCTTATACCCTAGAGGCTCCTTTGTGTTGAGTTGTACGACTGCATTGCATTTTAACCATTTGTACCTTTTGGCCTTGAGCCAACTTCACTTGGACTCATGTTTAAGCCACTTTTTTACCATGTTTTCTTCAAAATAAAACTTGCAATCCCTTAGCTTCTGCAACTTGACACACCCTCAGACCCATGGAAGGAACATCCCTTTGAGTGTCCTTGACTAGCTTCACCTCCCTGCATTGAGCATAAGATTGTTCCCATCCCAAGAACTAGATCATCTGTTTTACTGACACTTGTTCTTTCCACTGTACTATAGCATTCTTTTATTCTTTTTCCAGCTTAAAGAAAAAGAAAAAGAAATTACATATTCCAAAAAAAGTGGGAATGAGACAACATTTCCATATATTGTTGGTAGTTAGATTCAGTCATGTCGCCCTTGAACAAAGCACTCAAAAGAAAGTCTCTCCTCCATCTAGGCGAGATTTAGTTTGACTTAAGTACGCCATAACCTTGTTATTGAGTCAGTTCTCCTCAGATTGGCTATCTCTTCCAATCATATGGAGAGTTCGTTCGTGCCTCCTGCATGACGAACTTATATAGAGTTATCATATGCTGCCACATGGTCATCATTGAGTTGTGCTTTTGTTCAAGGCAAGTAAGCCTGAGTCAGCCTCTCTGCGGTGTCCCTTGACCTATTTTTTAGTCGGCCATCCTTGGTTGTCAGTGTCTTGTCTATCATCACATAAGTTATATTGGTCCTTTACTCATGCTAGTTTGAGAAGGTCTCCATTGAATTCTTATTGGCGAGTCTTATCCTTATCGATGATGACATATTGCTCTGAGGGCAGGCCTAGAGCCGCACCCTGGCCCTATTTTTATTATTGATAGGTCACCTTGTGCTCAACATCAATCAATATCATGGGTCTTTCACTGAGTGGTTTCCCTTCTGTTCGACATTAGCTTTCATTATCACACATTTGGATTCGTGTAGTACCTTGGTCTCCATTTGAACCTATTCTTGGATTCCTCGCCTCTATGTCAGCTGCCATTATTGGTTGGTTTAGAGGGTTTCTATCATGCGCTAGCTACATCTTGTGTACACCGAAAAAGTGTTTCGGTCGGGTTACTACATCTTTTTTCATCTGATTCCTTCCACATTATTGGCCTACGGGTTACACTCGTGCTAGATTGATGAAGGATGCCTTAATGCCTTCCTTCTAGTGGATCTTTCCCTATTGACTATGACTCATTGCTCTGGGGCAAAGGTCTAGAGTCCATTTGGCAGTACCTTGGGGTTTGCAGTCATCAGTGGAAGATCCTTCGCTATTGACAGTGGGAAACCATCATTGTCTCTTGATTGATAGATTCTTCTAGGTGTTCGACTTCAGCTCATCTATTCGCACTTTTCAGTTTGCACTGGGTACCTTAACTCTCATTATCATTATCGATGAGTAGTCTTGCGTTTGTTAATGGTATACATCAAGGACCGATAATCAAATGATTTCTTACATGGTCAACTTCAGATCATTTATTCCCATTGTGCAAAAATGTACCACGACAATCAGTGAAGACCTCGGGTTGCATCAACATTCTTTGGTTCCCTTGTTAGTTGCTCCTGTTGCTGCTAGTTGACACCATTCCACATTATATGTTGCAGTCCTTCACAGCAACATCCTATATGCTGGCATCTGAGTTGTGATGTAGTATCATCTTATTCCATCATGTTCATTTGGTACTATTGGGATCGGTTTTTAACATCAGTGATTAGCTTCATTGATCATCTTCTTATATGTGATATTCAGACATGTACTTGTTCGATCATGATCAAATGATTCGTTATGTACTTTCAGTTCCTTATAATTATATACATAGTGGATCCGCTTGTACTTGATATGTGGACATGCTTTACTTTCTCTGAGCATGGGTATGCCCGCCTCAGACAATTGTTTCTTTCTGATCCTCTTTTGTTGGCTTGGCAGGCTAAAATCTGGTGAAGTTGTTCTCAGTTTTTGACAAGTTTCCTTTCCATATACTTAATACATTTCAACCATCATGTACACCTTCTGACCTCATATATTAGGGGGCATCTTTTATAGCTCCAAATATCACCCTTTTTATTTGTGATGCTTGGTTTATGGCCTAGGGCAACCCCTCCTTTCAGACTTGGTCCAAATATTTTAAAAACAATGTTTTACTCCCTGTACACTACTTTTCCTTGTGTTAAAAGCGTGTACACGTGGGTCAGTCCATACCCAACCCGCGGATATGTGTTAAAACACTTAAAAAAATTAAATTTCCTTAAATATGGGAGGAGATCACAGGTTTTACCTGTTGATTACCTATTAGTTCCCTTGGCCCAACTGTTTCCCAACTAAAAAACTAATTTGGGAGAAGTATAAAAAGGCTTCAATGGGAACGCCTTAAGGAGGAGAGAAAGGATAGAATTACTATACTGAGATTATCCCTTGATCAAGTCTGAAGAATCCCTGTGCTTCAAGCACTTCCCCAAGTTCAGGAAACCCTTGTTTCCTTGAGTTTTGATGTTCTCTCATATGCTTAGAGATATCATGGTATTGGTTATGGAAGGAGGCTGTTGAAGACTGGGACTGGATGGACTTGGGGGATGGTTCTGCTTAGAGCCGAAAGAGGAAGACTCAAGTGAACTATTTCCATGTTTTTATTATAGTTTTCTACAATAAAAGAAACTCTGCCTTGTTTCTAATATCAACTTTGTCTATGCATCTTATGTTATTGTTATGTTTTATATATGAATGACTATTTTGATGTATAACTAACCATCTACTTATATGATATAAAGTTGATTTCACTACAATGCTTTATCTATATGCTGCTATGTGTATTCAAATTGCTTGATTTGCAAGTTCGAAGATCATTAGGAGTTGTAGAGGGTTTGAACCCTAGCTAGAACTACCTAAATGAAGGACATTCGGATATGTTCATCCTCGCATAGTTGGTTTGTTTAAGCATGTTTCCTGAGTTAAATGTTTGTTTCTTGCTATTGAATACTCCTGCTCTGCTAGGTTTTGACCCAAAGCCCTAGGGGACTTATTCCCTCAACACAAGCTGGATGATGCAAGTGTAAAAACAGTGTTAGATAAGGATACCTGCAAAATGGTTCAAGGAGCATTGGAATTGATGCGGGGAGTTCAAATTTGAACTTTGTACAAGCAGCAAGGTAGTACTATTGTTGATGGGTGCAATATTTTTGTGGTTCCTGAAAGTGGAGCAAACCATCTAGTGGCCTCTGGAGAGAAGAACATGCTATGGCATTAAAGGGTTGGACATATTGGAGAGAAGGGCTTTCGAATAATTCATGGTAAAGGTATGGTGGAAGGTATGAGTAATAGCTCTCTGAATTTTATTTCTGTGAAAATTGTGTATATGGGAAGCAGAATCAGGTGAGATTCCCCTTTGGTGGTAAGAGGGAGAAACATATATTAGAGCTTGTGCACAGTGATGTGTTTGGACCTGTGAAGGTTCCATCACTGGGTAAGTCTATGACTATGTATCCTTTACAGATGACTTCTCAAGGAATACATGGATATATTTCCTTAAGAAGAAATATGAAGTCTTTGACAAGTTTAAAGAATTTAAGGCTCTGGTGGAAAACCAGACAGAGAAGAAGATAAAGGTGCTGAGGACAGATAACGGTGGAGAGTTTTGCAATAAGGAATTTGAAGAATTTTGTAAGAAGTGTGGTATAGCATGAAAGAAGACTACTCCATACACACCTAAGAAAAATGGAGTTGCAGAAAGAATGAAGAAAAAATTGAGGGAAAGGGCAGAAAGCATGCTCAGTGGTGTCGGGTTAGGACAAGAATTCTGGGCAGAGGCAGTGGAGACAACATGTTACCTAGTCAACAGATCACTTTCATCAGTGTTGGAGGATAAGACTCTACAAGAGGTATGGACTGGTAAGAAACCCTCTCTTTTACATCTAAGGGTATTTGGATGTGATGCATATGTACATGTTCCAAAGGAAATGAACCAGGTTGGATAATAAATTTGAAAACTGCATATTTATTGGGTATAAGGATGGTTTAAATGGTTATAGGCTTTGGAACCCAGTACAAAGGAAGGTTGTGTACAACCAATATGTGGTGTTCAGAGAGGTAAAAGGTGTTATTAAACATGAAGTCCAACCAAAGGAACCTGAGAAGATAGAGTTTGAGCTAAAGGAGGAAGAATCAGACTCAAAGTAGACGAGGAATCAAAAGATGAGGAGCCACAAACTTCGTATGTGAGAAGATCAGTTCGAGAAAGAAGGCAGCCAAAAAGGTATAGTCCATCTACTTTCCATTCAAATTTTGCTTTATCTATTACTGATGATGATCCTAGAACTATGAAGGAAGCAGTAGATTCAGAGGATGGAAAACTTTGGAAAGAGGTCATGGTTGATGAAATGGCATCTTTGCACAAAAATGAGGCTTGGGATCTGGTGGAGTTGCCGGCTGGAAGGAAACCCATTGGCAGCAAATGGGTGTTCAAGAAGAAGACAAATGCAGAAGGGAAGGTGGAGAAATACAAAGCTCGGTTGGTAGCAAAGGTTATTCCCAGGTGCCAGGAATTGATTTTGGTGATATTTTTTCTCCTGTTGCCAAGGTAACTTCTATTAGATTACTTTTATCTGTTGCTATTGCTTTTGATTTTGAGGTAGAGCAGATGGATGTGAAGACATTATTTCTTCACAAGGATCTGGAAGAGAAGATCTACATGAAGCAACCTGAAGGCTTTGCAGTGAAGGGTAAGAAAGAACTGGTATGCAAGTTAAATAAGTCCCTGTATGGGTTAAAACAATCACCAAGGACGTGGTATCAGAAATTTGATACATTTATATGGGGACTTGGCTTCACCAGAAGAAAATTAGATCATTGTGTTTATTTTAAATTAATTGGTGACCATTTTATTTATGTGGTCTTGTATGTGAATGATATGTTGCTGGTTGGAAATGACAAAGAAATTATCCAGGATTTGAAGATCCATTTGTCCTCCAAATTCGACATGAAAGATCTTGGTGCTGCAAACTATATTTTGGGCATGGAAATTAAAAGAGATAGGACAAAGAGGAAGCTATGGTTAAACCAGTGGAAGTATGTTGAGACAATATTGCAGAGGTTTAATATGCAGGATAGTAAACTAGTGAAGGTTCCTATTCCTGTAGGTGTAAATTTATCTGTTGAACAGTGTCCCAAGGCACAAGAAGTGGAAGAGAACATGTCTCGTGTTTCATATGCAAGTGCAGTCAGTAGCTTGATGTATGTGATGGTCTGTACTAGACCAGACATTGCACATGCAGTGGGAGTATTAAGCAGGTTTATTTCAAATCTAGGGAAGGTGCACTAGACAACAGTGAAGCGGGTTTTCAGGTATTTGCATGGCACTAGTGATTATGGTTTTTGCTACCAAGGAAGACCAGGATTGGACAGAGTGTTGGATATTCGTGGCTTTGTTGATGCAGATTGGGCTAGAGATCTGGATTAGAGAAGATCTACAAGTGGGTATGTGTTTAACCTATTTGGAGGTGCAGTCAGTTGGATGAGTAAGAAACAATCTGTAGTGGCACTATCAACTACGGAGGTATAATACTTGGCAGCCACTCATGCAAGCAAGGAAGCAGTTTGGTTGCAGAGATTGTGTTCAAGTATGGGGTTAGTACAGGGAGCTATAAGGATAGACTCTGACAGCCAAAGTGCAATTTTCTTGGCAAAGAACCCTGCTTATCATTCAAAGACAAAGCACATTTATCTTCAGTATCACTTTGTGAGGGATATGATAGAAGACAAAAAGGTGTTGCTGGTAAAGGTGGACATTTTGAAGAATACTGCAGATGCATTAACAAAATCTGTGAGCTCTGAGAAGTTCCCTTGGTGTAGAGAATCAATGGGCATTTCAGGGGTGGAAAAATGACTAAGCTCTCCTGTGGAAAGAAAACAACAAGTGGGAGATTGTTGGGTTGTGTTATATTCTTTCCACGACAAGCCCATGTAGTTAACCAGGGGGTTAGAAGGGGGGAGGAGCCCACCTTTTGTTGCGTTGATTACGTAGTGTGGGGGAGTCATAGGGGGTTTGAGGGGTGCAGGAAACCCCACCCTATGTTAGGTTGGGTGGACCTACCTATGGTTTTGTGCATGTTTTTCACATGGTTTTGGACGTGATGGTTTTCGGTCCATGGTATTGGATGCTCAACATGTATAAATATGTATTGTAACATTGAAAGGAACATAATGAAAAATCAAGTTGGTAGTCCCAGATTTGGGATCCAGGGGAAAATCTCTATGTATATGTGTTTTATATGTTATGCTCTCGCATTGTTTATTTTTTGTCTTTTGAATTCATATGCAGGTAATTTCTGTACAGGGTTAAAACCTACACAATTAAGGTTACATGTCTTTTGATTTGATACATTTCTTTGCCAATGGAATGCAAGTTTCAGGGTTTTACCAAAAATGTGAATGAAAAAGTTGAGTATGAGACTCGCTTTATTGCAGCAAAATTATATTCATTTCAACTTTGTAAGTGCAATTTCATATGATTTTGGATCTTGTACTTATGATTGTGCTTGAAAGAAAGTTGAAGAATGGAATACATGCATGAGAATGGTATGTATGAACAAAGGAATGTTCATGATTTTATTGTATTGGAACATGTGTGTGTAATTGACTTGATGGTCGATTGCTTTGTTTAAACATGCATGCAATGTCATATCGGCTTGGAAAAGTTGACTTTGTCTCCAAGATTGAAAAAGGATATAATGATGAAGTGTTTCACAACATGTGGAATTCTTTCTACTTTGAAAAAGAATCATCAAGTTCTTTTTGTATATGCTTGACTTGGAGAGTCAGTTGTTTGAAAAAGGTATGTTTTGTCGACTTGTGATTTATTCGATCATTTGTACACAAGATGTAAGAGACATGGTGATGATTCACATGATGTGAATTTATGTCATCAAGTTGTTTTTTTGTGCATTATGTTGTTTTTGACAAGATGTCAGAAGAAGATTTGTAGCAGCAAAAGTCACCATAGAAGTGGCTTGGTTTGACTTCTTGACACAACAAAACATACTTTCATCGGTACAATATGCATACTTAACTATAATATGCATATATTTGTGATGTAATCTCATGTTTTTTATGAGCTACCTTGGGTCGATGATCAAGGAAGTGATGTTCAGATACCTTCTGTAAACTTCTCAACAGAAATTCTGAATGAGTTCAAGGAAGACAGTTCTTAACAGGAGGACAAGCGCATCCAAGAAGGTAAGTGTCGACTACGTTCGAGTTTTGGTTCAAAGGTACTAGCTATGCAAGCAGGTGTATGGAGGCTAAAAAGAAGAGGGTTTTGTACTCTCATCTAATGTACAGATTAGTATATCAATATTTTGGGGTCCAAAATATTCCTAATGGGGAGGAGTGATCAGATATTGATCCAGGACCTTAATGATAGCTCAAATTTCAAAGTGTTCAAAAGAGTGTCAAACCTAAGTGACTGGATAGATCTCGTCTTTCTTATTTCGGCACCATGAACGGTTCGAAAAACCAATACCATATGAAGGATTTATCACAATTTGAAAAAGTCCAGTAAACTGCAAATTATGGACATTTGACCAAGATTAATTTGGTTTTAAGCGCTAAACCTTTCCATAAGCACCTTTCTTAAAAGTGTGAATTAAGCACATGGGTAGTACTCGGAAAGTGGAAATTGGTATCTAGTGTGCCCTAAGGGTGGGAAGTGGTATTCCTCAATTTCATGTGATTACCCTTAGCGTGTGACACGTAGCACGAAAAAACCAATTTTCTCGCGCTCTCTCGATCTAATATCGGTCATGCAAGATTTCACATGAGATTCCATGATAGCCATTCGATTGGACGGGTCACGTCGACGGTGGAGATCGGACAAGCTAGTTGGCGAGTGGGTGATGCGATAGCCATTGGATCAGACGGGACAGATCGACGGTGGAGATCATCCGGGTTAGTTGGTAAGCGAACGACCCGATATCAGTTGGATTTGGAGAAGTGAGATCAATGGTGTAGATTGAAGCACTTGATAAAAGTGAAAGTCAAAGAAGGATCAAGTGGGATTGAGCAATGGTGGAGATTCTGCCAAGTAAACAGTCCCACGTGGTTGCTGATTAATACGACCGCCAGCCTTATCCCTAACCGTCAGGGATTAACCGCGTCATATGCGCGCTAAACAATTAATGTAACAGTCACCTCCGATGGTGAGCATGGAAAATCGGATAAACTTAGGTAGATATGCTAAGTTTAACTAGAGTTAGGTGCAGATCACCAAATTTGGTGGAGTATCCCTAGGGGATATTGATTAAATGCACTCCAGGAGCAGTTTTCATGCAGAGAGCCAGAAAGAGCCAGAGAGAAGAGAGAGAGTGAAACAAGAGGCTAGCTAGGATAATTGGAGCCTACTGAAGCCAATGGAATATTCCAGAGAAGTTGAAGAAGTCATCTTCATGGATATTTTCATCCAGGGAGATTTTGGAGCTCAAGGCCACCAGGAGTTGGAGGCAATTGTAGGAGCTACTGGTACTCGTTCTCAACGAACCAAAAATCATTCTTGACTTTAATGAGCCTTCTGAATCCATTACAGGCATTTGCAGAAGCATTTGAAGACTTATAAAGGTCGAGATTCTATAGGGAAGTTTAAGGCAGCCCAGTTCCAACCGTGGAGGAAGGCCTAGTTTGGGGATGCAGTGCTCATTTTGAGAAAATGATTAGTCTATTTTTGGTGTCCGATATGTGTTGTAGATAGGAGATGAAGTTTCAATTATAGTTAAAGTATTTTTAAGGAGTTAGTGCCATCAAGAAGCTCAGGGTAGCTCAGAGCACTGATTGAAGGAATCAAGTCTAAGGGAGCTTAGATCTATTTGTAGAGTGATGACAACCATGACATGGATATAGATGGTATTCTAAGCCCATTGGTTCAGTTTAGTAGCCTTTGGAGTTAAGTGTGGAACTTGTAAAAGAAACTTTACCATAATCCCAAAGAGCCAAGTCAAGATGACAAAAGCTCAAGGAGATGTAGCCCACGATATTCGGGTGAACTCCTAGATTAAATTTGTTGTTATGTGTGGTTGTTTATTTGCTGCATTATATGGATGTTATATGTGTTTAATATTAGCATAAACAAATGGACTTAAAGCACTAAAATAGTTAAAATAAAACATACACCTCTTTTAAGTATTTAATTATGCAAATGTCACATATAAGCTAGATCATTTATTTGTTAAACTGAGTGGGAGGTTCTTGTATAACAAGTTATCAAACCCCCATTTCAGATTCGTGCAAGAGAAAGTGAACTTGTGTAGACTTGACATTGTGATCAGACACTTAGCATGACTTGATGATAGGAAACCACAAAACAACAAGACAAACATGTGCTCAGTGAGACAGTCTTAAGGTTAAGAGCGGCAAGTGCAACACTTGAGATATAACTTCGAACGACCATGGCGACACTTGCGCGATAGTGCTTACAAATTTTTGTGTGAGTATGACCAATGTTCACAAAGTGAAGAAAACTCATACACACAAAGAAAAACCTTCAAAATTGCTAGAACAAGATCAAAAGTTTGATAAGTCAATCAACATGCCAAAAGATGACTGTTGGTTAGAAAAGAAAAAGGGTGTAAAGACTCTACAAGAGGTCATGGAATGAGCACGAGTGTTTGCAACCATCAGTGGAAAATCTAAGGACGGCTTCAAAATTTGGATGTAGGCCAAAGTTTTGGAGGGTGCTTCAACCGCTACAACACCTTCAACCACAATATGGTAAAGGTTTGCATCTACTTCAACTTTGGTGAAGCCCAACCTAGTGAAATAAATGTGGATCCTAGTGTTCCAATGATCCGAGTTTAAATAGGAATGCAACAAATTACAGATATAAACATAAACATAGATATGCAAAAAAAATAAAACTTTATTTCATTTGTATCAAAGAATTGAAATATTCTTACAAACATAATGGAAATAAGACTAGCTTGGTCGATGGTAGCTTATCTCTTAGAAGAGATGTGGCAGCTACATGCCTCTGAACTATGTTACAATGAGGCTCAAAGGCCTATTTATTATTGAGAAACAATGGAAAACCCTAAACTTCCAAAACCCTAACCCTAGGAGATGAAGTGCCAAAACTCTCGGTCCCTTTTGGGTAAATTGGTACATCAACTTCTCGAGGTCGTAACTTTGGCATATGATCTCCATTTGACTTACACAATGCCTCATTAGAAAGATCTTTTTGAGGACGACAACTTTCAAGTGGCTCTATTTTTCCCAAAAAAATGTCGTTTAGGGCTTCAAAATGGCTCTGGAAGTTCAGGACTCGAAAACTACCAAAAATAGTAAAATGTGTTACAACTAAGAAAATTAAAAAACTGAAAGAAACAATGGTGAGGGTCCAAGTGGAATAGGAGGGTGGCCACCAATATCCACCTAGATCATTCCTCCCCCCTTAGGAATCAATGGTCCCCATTGTGTTGTGTTCCTCCATGAGATGAGGAAACTTTTGTTGAAATTGGTCCCTGGTGAGCCACTTGCCCTGGTGAAGGCATTAGCTTGCTTTGACAACTCAATATAGTTGGATCCTTTGTTGTCGGGTGTTTTTGATCTGTGTTTCCATGATCTGATCAAGTGTGGCTTGTTCCACGTAGTCTGGATTTAACTCTGTAGGTGTGAGTTATTCTGCAATGTCTGATGTGTCTAACAATGGTGGGAAGTATGGTTGAAGGTGGTCCACATTGAACACTGGGTGCAAGCCAAGGAATGGGGTAATGCTAAGCTCAAATGCGTTGTCTCCCACAACCTTGGTAATGGTTTAAGGACCATATCAGAGTGGTTTGAGTTTCCGATAGGCTCCAGTAAGGCATTCCTTCTGCAAATGCAACCAGGCTTTATTGCCCACTTGAAACTTGTGTGGCACTCGATGTTGATCATGTCGGTTTTTGTACTTGGCATTTTATTTCTTGAAAATGTCATGGACCTACTAGTGGATGTGTTGGATGTGCTCAATGAATTTTTTTTCCTTGTCAACTTCGGATTGAACATGAGACTAATCTACTTGAGTAGATGTAAATGGTATGGCCACATCAATGGGACATAATTGTTATAGACATTTTTGGGCACTTCAAACCCAATCATAAATGTCCATAAACTGAGGGCTCCTAAGTCCCTAAAAGTGTTGCTTCACTACCTAAAGGAACAAGGTCA
>APFE031190541.1:146901-160406 GCA_000404065.3 Pinus taeda | reverse complement strand
TAAGTATTTATGGAGATATGAATTTATTTTGTTTATGTAATTATTATCAAGCCGACCAGCAACTTGAGTAGGCTCAGAAGCCCAATAGTCACGTCCATTCAACCTCTTCGTTTTAGTATAAATAGAAGAGGATTTGAAGTCATTTGCACACACATTCTTCGTGTGATCTTCTCCTCTCCACGTCTTGGGTTTTTGATGAGGAAAATCACATAGAGGATAGGATCGATCTAAAGATCATCCGATTCCGATAAGTATTTATGGAGATATGAATTTATTTTGTTTATGTAATTATTATCAAGCCGACCAACAACTTGAGTAGGCTCAGAAGCCCAATAGTCACGTCCATTCAACCTCTTCGTTTTAGTATAAATAGAAGAGGATTTGAAGTCATTTGCGCACACATTCTTCGTGTGATCTTCTCCTCTCCACGTCTTGGGTTTTTGATGAGGAAAATCACATAGAGGATACGCTGGCCTATATACAAATGATGCCCTAGCCCCAGTAGCTGATGCCCTAGCCGCAGTGATACTCTAGCCACAGTGAATATAACCGCAGAGAGGATGATGCCCTAGCCACAGCCAAATGGAGAGCTCTAGCCACAAATTGAAGGAGGTCTATCTGCTGTCTTGGAGAGCTCCAATACGCAGTCAAGAATGCCCTAATCCACAGCAAGAGAAGGAGCCTTAAGGCAATAAGAAGGGTCTCTGTTTTAGGGCCGCAGGTTAGGGTAACTTCAGCGAAGAAGGGAAGGACGTTAGGGTCATTCTCATGACTGTTTTGAAGTGCAAATGAACAGCATTAAGGCCACATTACAGGAGTCTAATTCTGGGCTGTTTGAAAGGGCATTTGTGGCAAGGTTCATCTCTGTCTTGGGCAGCGGATTGCACAGAAAACATTGCGGATGGACTGAGCCTTTTTGATGGGCTGTTGGGTACGTATTGGGGCTGGTTCTAGCCTTATATTCCAGTGTTTGACAATAGCTAGTAAGGGAGATAATAACGCAGTCTATTATGCCTGATCAAGAGGCTGTGTTGAATCTGATGGGTGTAAATAGGGTGCTGTAGCGGACAGAGTTTGTGTCCCAACCAGGTTAGTGATGAGGCTGTTCATGAGGACAGTTTAAGGTGACCTATCTAATAAGCAGTCACAGCTAGAGCAACAGCATGATATATGGACAACAACATGATGTAGATCATGGGTAGATCATGATGATGGAAGGGGCAGCATATGCACAGGCAGCATGATGACAATGAGTCATACTAGCAGGGGCAACATAATGACGACGATGTATGGGCAGCAAATGGACGAGATGCAGAATGATGATAGGTGGAGTCACCTTGAGGATCAGTTGAAGCAGAATGTCTTCAACTGATCTCATCGTTATAGGAGATGATCTATGCTTAGATCTAGATAAGTCAAAGTATTGACTTCTATTGTAAATGTACTCTCTCTCTCTCTCTGTGCTGAACTTTGAAGATAAAAGAAGATTTGATCAAAGGGTTTCCCCACACATTGTGGGGTTTGTCCCTGGCTCGCGCCATATCTTGTGTCCTCTTGTCTTGGCTTGTCTTCTGCGCTTTGTATTTATGTTCTATCTGCAGTTTATCATAATGCTGATGTGATTGCCAATTGTGAAAATTTAAATAAATTGCTCTAGCATAGAACATACCTAAAATTAACAGGTGAAGCCCACTAAGCTTGTCAAAGGCCAAGGCTTGGCCAAGCTTATGGCTGAGGAAAATTGCAACTTGTTAGGTATTAACTTTATTAAATTTAGATGATGAGCAGATAGAGGGAACAACAGAAGAGCAGGACTATAGTCGATTTCTTTGGCTGAAAATTTAGCCACATGTGAATGGTATTCCAACATAGTTCATTTTTGCAGAAATTAGAATTTCCTCCAGGGCTTAGCTCAAGTCAAGCTCGAGCCCTTAAGCTCAAATTAGTAAAATTTTGCATAAGCAAAAATCTGCTTTATTGGAAAGATTCATCAGGAATCCTTTTGAGATGACTAGACAAAGAACAATCTTTGGAAGTCATGCACCAACTTCATTCTAGCATTTGTGGAGGTCACCACTACTGGAAGACTACAACCCATAAAATTCTAAGGCTTGGATATTATTGGCCTACTCTCTTTTCTGATGTATGTGCTTTTGTCAAATCTTGTGACATGTGTCAAGGGCTCGCATGGAGACAATAACTAAAATCTCTGCCATTGAAACCAATACATGCCAATGGTCCTTTCCAACAGTGGGGCCTGGACTTCATAGGTGAGATCAATCCACATTATAGTGGCCAACACAAGTGGATCTTGGTAGCAACTGATTACTTTACCAAGTGGATAGAGGTTATACCCACTAGAAATGCTAATCATAAAGTTATTATGAAGTTCTTGTATGAAAATATTTTTACTAGATTTGGTTGCCCAAAGAAACTAGTAACTGATAGTGATGCAGCTTTCAAAGCAGATGAATTGGTTGATATGTGTGAATCAATGGGTGTTCAGTTGGCACATTCTACTCCATATTATCCTCAAGGTAATGGCCTTGCAGAGTCATCTAACAAGAGTCTTCTGAGGATCATCAAAAAGCTGTTAGAAGCCAATCAAAGGAGCTGGGATTCCAAGTTGAAATTTGCCTTTTGAGCTGACAGAGTTACCAACCAAAAATCGATAGGAACTTCTCCATTTAAGCTGGTTTATGGCATTGATGTTGTTTTTCCTATCGAGCTAATTCTCCCTATGGCCAAATTCTTTCAAGAAGAACAGGATGCAACGAATGAAATGATAAGGAGAATGAATAACCTGGTTGAATTATAGCAGATTAGAGAGCAGTTGGTTGAGAAGTCAAAAGTTCATCAGAAGAAAATCAAAGAAACCTTTGACAGGAAGGCAAAAGTGAACAATTTCCAAGTTGGTGATTGTGTTCTCAAATGGGATGCATTGAAGGAAAAGAAAGGTAATCATGGTAAGTTTGACTCCTTATGGATAGGTCTGTTTGTCGTCGCTCAAATTCAGCAGAACAATACCTTTATTCTACACAGTCTGAAAGGAGAAAATGTTTTTGGTGGCCTAGTTAATGGGCGGTTCTTGAAACTTTATTTCATTTAAGGCTTTAAAGCCTTGATATTGCAAATATGTTTTTCAGTTTTCATTGTCTGTGCAAAATAAACTCCATGCCCAATGGAAACACTAGGAGATAGATTTGATTTTGGTTTTACAGGAAAGGCATTGGTCTGTGGTTTTTGAAACTTCACAGGGAGGCTTTCATCCCCAGAAGGAGCCAGTGTTATCTCTTGAAATAAAATTGTCAATTTTATTTCATTAGGTCATAGGAAGGTCTTTTTAGGAAAGAGTTTTATTTAACTTTTAGACTCATTTCATTGAGTCTTAAGCTTGTAATCATGTTAATAAACTTTCTAGTTAGCTCATTTTTGAAAAATCAACTTTCGATAGCTAACTCGCATTCTCAGTAGACCTCTTAGCTATCGAAATCGCAAGTTTTTCAAATGATAAACTGCTTTGGGAAAAATCAATTTTCTCAGCCGTGGAGAGGTCGTTTTACACGCTCAAATAGTCGATTGACAACTACACATCCTAAGCTATATAATGGTACTTTCAAATTTGCATTTAGAGCTCGGGAAGGCAGTAAAAATTCCCCCGCAAGATGAGGTAGCGTTTTCAGAAATGTGGCGTTTCTACTGTGCTAAGTCATCATTTTCAAATGATGATTATGAGCGACTGGAGGATCATTTTGAGAAACAGTCGGAGGCTTTTGTGCCTAACTTTTCAAAGAATAATAACCTCTTTGGGTTTATACACAGGTGTCACAGATGTGGAGAACCGAATCCATCTATGACCCCTAGTTTTTCAATAGTCTGGCCCAATTTTTGTGGCAGACAATTTCAGAAATTGATTGTAACTGATTGTTATCTTCGGGATTTGGGAAGATTTCGACCTCATCCATTCGATCCTGAGAAATTTGCAGCTGTTGAAGATTATGAAGACCATTTGTACAAGAATTGACCAATTAAATAGAATCTATTCCTATTTGTTTTAACTTTTCTATTTCCTATCTGTTTTAACTTTTCTATTTTAGGTGTTTCAAATCCATTTTTATAGGATCTTGACTTTGATGTAATGGCTATAGAGCCTATAACTCTAGAGATGAGAAGAGGTTCGACTTTGGAGACTTTTCATACTTCGTAATCTCAAGCTTCTCATTTTCATATTAGTAATACAAGCTTCTTTTGCTATTATCTGTTCAGATTTACATCTTCTTATCTGTTCTCTGCTTGCACGTGAATATGTTATTCATGTTATTCCTATTTGTCTAATGCCAGATAACTGTCACCTTATCTTTGCATTGATGAATTAGAATTGCAAGTTTCATTTATCTTTTGTAATTGGCCATTCATATGTGTTAATGTATGATTTTGCTGGTATAGTAAGGATTCTTCATACATTTACTTATTTATAAACCCTCTGAACAATAGTAGTTGAAAGCCTTGTCAATCTAAGAGTGTTTATGTATGTCTTGAGTGAATAAGATTTGATTCAGTCATCCGACTTGATCCAAACACATTCCCATAATTGAGAGAACCATTGAGGAATATTTATATGTTACCAGGCATCTTCGAACTACAACCTAGAAGAGTTTCCTGGAGTGCTAACAGAACCTATCCGAGCTGAATTACTACACATCTGAATGATATATTTGTGGGATTTGAAGTGACATGTAATGACACCATTCAAAGGAGAGGTAAGTTATACTGTATTTGGTTAAGATAGATCTACATTGGTTAACATATGATAAGTCTTAAATAGTCCTAAGATGTAACCCCAGTTGGTTGATGGTCTCGGTTTAAGTATTCCAAAGACTACTCTATATATATTACTTAATGTACAGGTGATTGAATTACTGTAGTGCGTGACATCCTAAGTTGAAATTATAAGGTATCCAAGGTTATTTTGATAGTTACAATAGTCATAGGATGAATCAAGGGTATATTGTCAGAATCCTCTAATGATACAAAGATCGAAATTGTTAAATTTTGGTATGTTCTATGCTTAAGAGCAATCTCTTTCAATTTTTTTATTAACCCAATGTCAATATCCAAATTAACAATCACATCAACATGATAGTAAAATGCAGACAGAACATAAACATAAAGAGTAGAAGACAAGCCAAAACAAGAGGACACAAGATGTGGCACGAGCCAGGGACAAACCTCAATGTGGTGAACCTTTGATCAATTCTTATTATATTCTTCAATAGTTCATCAGAGAGAGAGAGATAGTACAAATATACAAATCTGAGATTTTATCATAGCAATAGTACAACCTTGACTAGAGAGGTCAGTGCTGGTCAAACAGCACTGAATCTTCCATCCAAGTGGCATCAACAAGATGCTCATCCAACTGAGCCAAACATAGTTAAACCTTGTCCCAATATATCTCCCAGAACGCTGTTGTCTTCAAGTTGCACTAGCTGTCACTGCTTCATGAGTTAGGGCATCAACCTTCAGTCCTCGTCCTTCATACAGTCAGGCCTTCAAAGGCTGCAGAGTATCAAGGAGAGACTCCGTGTTAAAATTGGCAACTAGGGCCAAACTCCATGAGGGTCATCTTATTTATGGCAGCGAATGTTTTTCTTAGATTCCTCACATCGAGAGGTGTAGGATTGATATAAAGATCGTCTGATTCCGACATGTATTCATGAAGATATGAATTTATTTATGTTATTTGACAATTTGTCAAGGTTGGCCAGCAACCAAATTACCCCATCTTATCCTCAACGTTGCACTATAAATACAAGAGGTCTTCAAGTCATTTTACACACACTTCTCCTAAGATCTCTCTCCACTCATTTGGGTGTTGTTGTTCAAAAGGGAGATCTAGCCATGCCCTAGCCGCAGTCACAAAGGATGTATGGCCGTTGTCTTGGAGGTGCCCTAATTCCCTAACAACAGTCCTCATTATGCAACAGCAGGAGGCCTAATCAACGGCCCTATTCACTGTCAAGAGAGACCCATACGTAGTCTTGAGAGGCTCCTATTTGCTGTCATAAAAGGGCCTTATACACAACTCTCCTAGCCGCAATTTGTGAAGCCCTAATCAGGCAACATATGAAGGCCTAAAGCCACAGTTAGAGGAGCCCTTATCATAGTTTGAAAGGGACCCTTAGACGCAGCTAGAAGTGTGGACCTAGCTGCAACAAAAAGAGTACTACAACAACGTGAAGGTTCTGTGCTTATACCACATAATTGTAGGTGACAGCGTGATCTAATTCAAGGTTGTTTAGGCATGATAAGGTTGGTCTTGAGCTCGATTTGCAGGGCAGTAGAAGCCGCTTAAAGGAGGAGCAAGCAACAATTGTTTAAGCATTGATTGAGTCATTGTTTGAAGGGATCAAAGTTATAGTCCACTGCTGGGCTATGCCGTAGGCCATAACCAGCAGTTGGAGACCTTTTTAGGAGCTGCGTTCAGAAGGTAAGCAGCCCTATAAGGCAATGTGTGGTTGGAGGGACTGTATGAAGGCTAGCTGCATCCAATAGGTAGAATGTGGGGTGTGTTTAAGGTGTTGTGGCACTCAGAGCTTGTGCCCTAACCAGTGACTAGGTTTGACATGAACTGCACCAGTCCTTGCAGCATATGAAAGGTGCCAGATTAGCAGCCTTGTCATGATCAGTGAAGCAGCGAAGGAAGGAGAGTCTTTATTGAAGGAAAGCCTCAATATTTTTGGTAATTGGTTGAGTTGTTCTAGGCCTATCATCTGCTACATATCTTCAGTGCTTGGTATCAGAATTGCAACTTCATTGTGTCATCGTCACGGAGAAGATCTTTGATCTCCTATTTGGCAAGTCAAGTATTGACTTCAAATCATTGACTTCAAATCATTGTACTCTATCTCTTTCTCTCTACTGAACTATTGAAGAATATAAGAAGGATTGATCAAGGGTTTCCCCACATTGGGATTTGTCCCTGGCTGGTGCGACATCTTGTGTCCTCTTGTCTTGGCTTGTGTTCTACTGTTTATATTTATGTTCTATTTGCACTTTACTATCATGCTGATGTGATTGCTAATCTGAATATTGACATTGGGCTAATATGAAAAATTGAAGTAAATTGCTCTAAGCATAAAACATACCAAAATTTAACATGGCATCAGAGCTGAGGTGAAGACAATGCCCAAGCAAGAGTGAAAGAGCAATCATTGAAGACAGTTGGACAAGGACAAAAGGCTTAATGGGTTCCTCATCCCACTTCCCGGTTGAAGACAAGCTCCGTGAAAAGTTTGATTTTCACGAATGGAAGATGTCCCTTGATCTGACATTGGAAGAATAAGAAGTGTTGGATTATGTGAAGGGTAAAATCCCCGAGCCTCCATCAAATGCACCCACTGCTACAAAGAACAAGCACACCAAGGGTGAAGTCAAAGCGAAGAAGATTATCAGAGATTCCATTGACAAGCGTCTGGTGGCCTACATCTCTGATTTGAATACCTACAAGGAAATCTATGACAGATTGGTAAGCATGTTCAAGGTTAGTGATGCAAATCAAATTCTGTTCCTCAAAAATAAGTTGAAGGATATTAAGAAGGGTAAGGATGAGGATATTCAATCCTACTTCTTAAGGATCACTGAGATCAAGAATGATCTTCGATCAATTGGAGAAATCATATCTGACAGGGAACTTACTATCACTACCTTTGGAGGACTCCCACACGAGTGGTATATATTTAGAATCACTATTCTCAATAATGATTGAATTCTAGGGTTTGAAGAATTGATGTCAAGATGCATTCAAGAAGAAACCAGGATGATGGAGCAAGAAATGCCTTCTAATAAAGGCAACCCTATTGTTTTCTCCGCTCATGCCAAAAGGAGAAATAATGTAGGGTCTAAAGGTCATTTCAATGGAAAGTCTGGATCTAAGGGTGGAAGGAAAGACAGATGCTTTGCTTGCAATAAGTTTGGCCACTATGCAAGGGAGTGTCCAAATAGAAGGGACATATCACATGATGATGATCACAATCATTCCAGGGGCAACTTCAATAACAATGATCAAGGAATGACATGTATAATAACAAAGGAAAAAGAATGCGGGACATCAAGGAAATGGTCGACCCGCCAAGAAAGTAAGGAACTCCAGGTATGAAGAATCAAATGTTGTTTCTAATAAGAAAAATGAGTATTATCTTATATCGGCCCTCTCCACTACCTCTCCTCCGGACACTTTGGGAAATTGGCTTATTGATAGTGGTGCTTCAAGGCACTTCAAAGGAAGTTCTCTCTAATTTGATAGAGAAAGAGACAAACTTGGAGATTATTCTTGGAGACAATGCCACCTATCCCGGAAAGGGTGTAGGTAATGTTACCCTTCAATTGAATCAGAGTAACATGATTCATTTACAAGAAGTTCTTTATGTACCTGATCTCAAGAAGAATCTGGTGTCCATTTCGGCAATGGAAGACAAAGGTTACAAGGTGGCATTCATCGATGGAAAGGTACGTGTTTGGAAAAGAAAATTTAAAGATGCTTTTACTCTTGGGTTCAGGATTGACAATTTGTATCAAGTTGCAGGAAGTCCATTGGGGACCATGTCGTGTGACACATCTCTTCTATGGCACCGGAGGTTTGCCCATCTTCAATATAAATCCCTACCTGATGTGAGACAGATGGTGACAGGGATGCCTGAATTCCAAGAAGAGCATGAATGTCTGAGATGTACTGAAGGAAAACTTACAAGGGGACCTTTCCTCTCATGTAATAGCAAGACCACAGATGTGGAACAACCTAAGGGGTTTGAAATTCATGATCGGGAACCTCATGTATGCAGGTTGAAGAAAGCTCTCTATGATTTAAAGCAAGCACCCCAGGCTTGGTATGAGAGGATTGATAGCTATCTGATGAAGTTGAGATTCACTAGGAGTGAAGTCAATCCAAACCTTTGCTTTAAGGTTGTGGATGATAGACCTCTCATTTATAAACGTAAGAGGGAGTTGGATTTCGAATTTGGGATGGTGGATTGCAAGCCTGTGACTACCTCGATGGAGCTTAACTTTAAGATGTTATGCGGTAGTGCTGTCGGACTTGATTTGGGAAATGCCTCTGAGTTTCTTCAACTCATAGTAGCATTGATGTTCTTGGTGAACTCCTGTCCGGATATATGTTTTGCAGTCATCATGTTGAGCCCATATATTGTTGAGCCTCATCACTCACATTGGATTGGTGCCAAGAATATTCTGAGATATCTTAGGGGCACAATCACTCATGGATTGAGATACACTGTTGGAAATGTGAGGCTGCATGGTTATTCTGATGTTGATTGAGCAGGTAGTGTGATAGATCACAAGAGCACTTCTAAGTGTTGGTTCTCTTTGGGTTCTGTTTCGATGAGTAGGAAGCAGAAGTCGGTTGCTTTGAGCATCACTGAGGCTGGATACATAGTTGCAAGTATGGCCTCCTGTGAAGATATCTGGTTGAGGAAGCTTTTTAGTGAGCTGTTTGGACACATGTTGAATACCACTGTGATCTTCTGTGACAACCAGAGTAGGATCCGATTATCAGAGAATCCCATATTTCATGATCGCTCCCAACACAGACATCAGGGTAACACTTTATCCGAGATATGGTATAGCGAGGAGCAATAAGGCTCCGTCACATTGGGTCTAATGTGCAGGTCGCCGATATTCTGACGAAGCCCCCAGGAAAGGTCTAATTCTTGACTTTTTGAGAATGACTAGGAGTTGTGGAGGGACCCTCTCTTGAGGGTCCTGTATAATATGGACATTGATCTCTGGGGGGCTTGGGGTACTTCTTGGAGTGATGATCAACCATAGGGTGAGTAGTTCAGCCTTCCCCTATTGGTTTGCTATGTAGGCAGGATGAGTGGTCCATCCTTCTCTTGTTGAGATACAGTCATAGCGTAAGTGGCTCAGCCTTCCCCTAGTGATTTGTTGTGTATAGGGTGAGTGGTTCAACCTTCCCTTGGGATACCCCATGGCGAGATGTAAGCAGGATGAATGGTTCATCCTTCTCCTGCTGAGACATCCTACCCATGCAGTGCGGGACTCATGGGAAGTACCTCTCATTTGGCCAATGAGCAGGGAAATGATGATAGGGACCATAGTACTACCGATGGACACATCGCGTACTATCATACTCCATATGCTAGGATGATATTGATCTGGGATCAATTGGAATTGACTTTGGGTCAGTAAGAGTGGTATGAGGCACTCTCTTTATTTGGAACCTATGAAATTGGATTCGTCATATTTTCCTCAAGTGTCCAAATCCTATGAATCAAACATGATTCCTCCTAGTTTGTATCGTAAATTCGGGACACGTCATGTCCTAACGGGACACGCTCGAATCCGGGTTGTGTCTCGTTAGGACACAACGTGTCCCGAAAATGGGATTCGAATCCTGTGAAAAGGAACCCGCGGGCCTTGAAAAACAACACATTCCTAATTTTCTTTATCATTTTCACTCATTCCTTTTGCAAACAGTGAGCTGTGGGTTTGCTGTTAAAAGTTTGGAGCAAGGAGCCAAGGGTTTGGAGTGTTTTCAAGGAGATTCAAGCACCAAGTAAGTGCATTTTATCACTATTTTTTTGCCTTTGTATTACAACAGTTTGTATATACATTTTTTTTATAAATTTGTGCATGTTTTGTTTTTTTTTGTTTTTTACAGTATTCATGGCTCAATCAAGGGCAGTAGGTAGGGGGCAAAGGAAGGGGAAGAATGTCCCCATTAGAGATGCGCCTCCTCACCCAATATCATCAGAGTCTGCTGCAAGTAATGTTGAGGGAAGACTTACTCTTAAAGGCAACATTGAGAAATATCCCTTGTGGAAATATGTCACAAGAGAGGATGGGCCAAGCATTAAGGGGAAGGGAGGAGGCAATGTGCATTGGAGATGCAACTTTTGCCACAATACTTTCACAAGCACATATTTTCATGTGAAAGGCCATTCGTTGGCTTTACCAGGTTGTGGAGTTGGAGCTTGTATAGTTGTTCCTTTACAAAAGAGGAAAGAAATGGAAAAAGAGTTCATTGTTGGTATGGAAAATGTGGCTGCAAAATCAAGAAAAACCAAGAATGATGACCCCCTTCCATTTTTGAGGAAGGACACCACCAAATTTCTATTTGAGAGTTCTATTGGGGGACAAGCAACAAAAAGAAAGGCAATTTCACTTGGTCCAATGGCAAGATTTTTCAAAAAGAGAAACGGGAAGAGCTTGATCTCACCATTGCCTTCTTTTTCTATCAAAACTTCATATCCTTTAATGTTGCACACTCACCTCTATTTATTGAGATGTGTTGAGCTCTAACTCACGGGTCTCCATCATGGTATATGCCTCCTAGTTCAGAGAAGCTTAGAACCACACTATTGACGAAGGAAAAAAAAGAGGTGTAAAAAATGCTTGAGCCTATTAAAGCATCATGGCCAACATCTGGGGTTAGCATTGTTTCTGATGGATGGACAGATCCAGCACGACACCCACTCATCAAACTTCATGGTGTCTTCCTTGAATGGTCAAGTTTTCTTGAAAGAAGTGGATACACTTGGAGAATACAAGGATGCACAATTTATGGGTGAGTTATTTATTAAAGTTATTGAAGATGTAGGTGTTGATTCTTGTGTGCAAATCATTACAGATAATGCACTTGTTTGTAACGCTGTTGGCATGATTGTGGAAGCTAAATATTCACAAGTGTTTTGGACACCTTGCATTGTCCATTCATTGAACTTAGCACTGAAATCCATTGCTCTTGATGTGCTTTGGATTGGTAACATTATTGAGGATGCATGACATATCCGTAACTTTGTGCAAAATCATACAAATGCCCTCACTATCTACAAGGAGTACAACAGTCTATCATTGTTGAATATTGTTGATACACGGTTTGCCTCTTCATTCATCATGTTGAAGAGGTTGAGGGAGGTCAAGACCGCTCTTGGGGCCATGGTTATTTATGAGTTTTGGTCTTGTTGGAGAAAGACAGATCAAGTAGCCTCTAAAAGAGTGAAGGACACAGTGCTAGATGATGCTTGGTGGGGGAGGGTAGATCTAATTATTCAGATCATGGATCCTATCATTTCTTTGCTTCGATTTGCAGATACAGACAAACCCATCCTAGGAGAGGTTTATGAGGGATGGGATGCCATGATTGAGTCTGTGAGGAGCATTATTCTACAGAATGAGTGCCCCGAGTATGAGACATCACTAGAGGCCTTCTGTGGTACTATGTAGGATATTCTTGTTAGCAAATGGGACAAGAATTGCACACCTTTACATTGTTTGGCTCACTCATTGAACCCAAAATACTACAACCATGAGTGGTTGAATGGTGGACCTTCCCACAGATTCCCTCCTCACATGGATGGTGAAATCTCACAGGGGAGGAAAGATGCATTCAGGCGGGTTTTTCAGGATAGAGCATTGCTTGATGAGGTGGAGGATGCCTTTGCAGAGTTTTCCATTGGCATTGGTTGATTTGTAGGATATGATGTGATTAGAGAGAGGGGCCTAAGAAGCCCTGTTTGGTGGGCAAATGATGGGGCAACAAGCCCTCCTCTTTAACAATTAGCCATGAGGCTGCTCTCTCTGGCGACTTCATCCTCTTGTTGCGAGAAGAATTGGAGCACATATGGGAATTTGTATAGTGTGAAGAAGAGCAAGCTTGAGCAGTTCAGGGCAGAGACAATGGTGTATGTGCACAACAACCTTCGTCTTATTAATAGGTAGAGGGAAGAGTGGTTGAAGGGAAAGACAAAGATATGTGGGATGTCTTTCCTAATGATATGGGCTTGGACAACAGTGTTGAGTTGGCATTGGCCAACATGGATCTCAATGATCTAGTGCTAGAGCCAGTTAGATTTGATGACACTGATATTGTAGAGGGGTCATCTTCCACACCAATAGATGCAGAGGTGACTATGGATACAGGGGAGGAGGAGGATGCAGAGGAGAGCAGTGGTGACCATGATGATGAGGACATTGATGCTGATTCTGATGATGACTATGAGGATTGATGACTCATGAGTCATGGGCTACCTACTGCCTTGAGGCTTGTATATCTGTAGTTGTTTTATATTTTCTATTTCTATTTGCAATTGGCATTGCACTACCTATGTAACACATTTTGATTTGATGACTAAATGAGAAAACTACAACTGTTAGTGTCTTTATCTTACTATCTTTTCTTTCTCCTATTGGATCATTGATGAATTGAATATGTATTATGATTTATCATTTATGAATTTAGAATTTATGATTCATTGATTTATCATTTATGATTTATGTGATAGTGACATGTATTTGAATTTTGTATGTACTATGCATGCTATAATGTTACTAACTTACTTTGTAAACAGCAAAACTAACATCTAGATGAAGATCTATGTTTGAAATCAATGAATTTGAATAATTAATGAGAATTTGTGTAAGAAATATCTAATTTTTAATATATATCTATATATATATAAAATAATATA